>CAUYPK010087154.1:0-14631 GCA_963574355.1 Loris lydekkerianus | reverse complement strand
CAAAAGAGGTGAAGGACCTCTGTAAAGAAAATTATGAAATCCTAAGAAAGGAAATAGCAGAGGATATTAACAAATGGAAGAACATACCATGCTCATGGCTGGGAAGAATCAACATTGTTAAAATGTCTATACTTCCCAAAGTAATCTACCTTTCAATGCCATTCCTATTAAAATACCAACATCGTACTTTCAAGATTTGGAAAAAATGATTCTGCATTTTATATGGAACCAGAAAAAAACCTGTATAGCTAAGGCAGTTCTTGGTAATAAAAATAAAGCTGGGGGCATCACCATACCAGATTTAAGGCTGTACTACAAAGCCACAGTGGTCAAGACAGCATGGTACTGGCACAAAAATAGAGACATAGACATTTGGAATTGAATAGAAAATCAGGAAATGAAACTAACATCTTACAACCACCTAATATTTGATAAACTAAACAAGCACATACCCTGAGGGAAAGACTCCCTATTCAATAAATGGTGCTGGGAGAACTGGATATCCACATGTAAAAGACTGAAACTGGACCCACACCTTTCTCCACTCACAAAAATTGATTCAAGATGGATAAAGGACTTTAAGGCATGAAATGATAAAAATTCTCAAAGAAAGAATAGGAAAACACTGGAAGATATTGGCCTTGGGAAAGACTTTATAAAGAAGACTGCTGTGGCAATAGCAACAACAGCAACAATAAACAAAGGGAATTTAATTAAACTGAAAAGCTTCTGTACAGCCAAGGAGACAACAACTAAAGCAAACAGACAACCCACCCAATGGGAAAGGATATTTGCATATTTTGAATCAGACAGCTTAATAACTAGGATCTATACAGAACTTCAATTAATCCACAAGAAAAAAACCAACAATCCCATACATCAATAGGGAAGAGAGATGAACAGAACCTTCTCTAAAGAAGACACATGAATGGCTAGTAAACACATGAAAAATGCTTTTTATCCCTAATAATTAGAGAAATGCAAATTAAAACCCTTTGAGACATCATCTAACCCCAGCGAGAATGGCCCATATCACAAAATCTCAAAGTTGCAAATGCTGATGTGGATGTGGAGAGAAGGGAGCATTTTTACACTGCTGGTGGGACTGCAAACTGATACAACTTCATTGGAAGGAAGTATGAAGAAACCTCAAAGAACTCAACCTAGACCTCCCGTTTGATCCTGCAATCCCAATCCTGGGCATGTATCCAGAAGGGAAAAAAAAAACAAACAAAACTTTTATTATAAAGACACTTGTACTAGATTGTTTATTGCAGCTCAATTTACAATCACTATAATGTGAAAACAGCCTAAGTGCCCCTCAATCCAGGAATGGATTGGCAAGCTGTGGTATATATACACCATGGAATACTACCCAGCCACTAAAAACATGGAGATTTTACAGCATTTGTATTAACCTGGATGGAGGTGAGCATGTTATTCTTAGTGAAGCATCACGGGAATGGAGAAGCATGAATCCTATGTATTCAACTTTGATATGAGGACAATTAATGACATGGTGGGGCATGGGCGAAAAAGAGAGCAGACAGGGAGAAAAGGAGGGAGGGGGTGAGGGAAAGGAAAAGAAAAAAGAAAGAAAAGAAAATAGTGACTGATTCTCACATAAACTAGATTTAATTTTGACCAAAGTACATTACTTGAACATTCATTTTTAATTCAACTTGTTAGTATGTTGTTTAGGATACTGCATCCTCATTTATAAGTGAAATATGTTTTTAATTTCTCCTTTATAATAATATATTTTTTCCAATTTTAATATCAGTGTGTCCATGTGAAGTAGAAAGATTTTGAAGTATTTCTTCTTTTTCTATTGTCTATAAGATTTGGCATGATCTGTTTTTTGAAATTATCTGTTATTTTTATTTATAAATATTAGTTGTCTATTTTTTGAGACTTTGGAAAAAGAAAAAAGATAATAAGTTACCTGATGACTCCATACTGTAACTCAGAGTCAAAGCGTTCTATAATAGACATGCTCTTATCTGAAAATGGAATGTTACTTTTTTGCATTATTATTATTATTGCTCAACATTTTGTGGCAGCAAACATCTGCTTTCTTTTCCGAATGTATTTATCTTCACTCATTCTTTACGAGGTTTTTGTTTCCAGTCCTTATCTTAAACATTGTTATTGTTATTAAATTTTAGGCCTTTTTAATTTTGTGAAGGCAAAAAGTGGAAACCAAATAAACACATGTATATGTACAGAGAAAATAAGAAAATAAGAATATTAGCAAGATATTACTGTCTCTTTTGCTGTATGTATTAATGGAGATTAAATTTTAAGTCACCTAACTGGAGAATTAAAGAAATTTTTTGTTTCAAATAAAAAAAGAAAGTGAAAAAGTTTTTTATCATTTTGGAGCCAATGTTTCAGGCTCTGACATATTTTTCTTTTAATCAAAATTATTTAGTTTAACTATTTGCACCCTAGCACTTACCCTATTTACATGAAATCTGTGTTTATAGTCCCTACTCTTTGTTGAGGGGATCATCGCAAGAGTCAGAAAGAATATTGGTTCTACCTCTCCTGAGAAAACAATTAAAGCATGGAGAAATGTTACACGAAGAATGAGGTATTGGCTGGGCGTGGTGGCTCACTCCTGTAGTCCTAGCACTCTGAGAGGCCCAGGCGGGTAGACTGCCCTGACAGGTTCAAGACCAACAGGAGCCAGAGTGAGATCCCGTCTCTACCGGAAAAAAAAAAAAGAAAAAGAAAAAGCCAGGCATTGTGGCGGGCACCTATAGTCCCAGCTACTTGGGAGGCTGAGGCAAGAGAATAGCTTAAGCCTGAGAGTTGCAGGTTGCTGTGAGCTATGATGGCACAGCACTCAACCAAGGGCTACAAAGTGAGACTCTGTCTCAATAAAAATAAATAAATAAATAAATAAATAAATAAATAAAAGAATGAGGTCTTTGTACATGTTTTTAATGATAGGAGATAATGAAAAAATTAAATGTTCACTATAAGTGAATGATTAAATAAATGTATGAAAAAAATTACCATAAATTAAATAAACATGTGATGTATTACTAAGTGATCACAAAAATTTCATAAATGGAAATGACGTGGCAATATCTAAAATACACTTTTATGAAAAGAAGACAATGTTGCACATCCTATGATGAAATAAAGAAAAAATTATTCCCTTAAGAGTGTGTATATGCCACATTCAAAATATTTGTGAATCTTTCCATATAATTTTCAAATACTCCATATGTGCTTCTCATATTTGAATGATATTTTAAGATGCAGAGCACATTGGAATAAAACCCACCGATACCTGGCTCGATTGTGACAGAGCAATGACACATTTCAACCCTCTTCCTTGCAGTTCACCCGCTCTGGACCTGAAACACTGGTCTAGATTTGTGCTTCTCAAATTTTCAGTGGTAGAGAAACACATGTTCTTGTATAACTTTTGAATATTCAAGATAACATTTGTAAAAATACATTAAAATGGAATTTTACTTAAAAATAATTTACAAAGGACGTTCAAAATGCATGCCCCAATTCTTTATATTTAACTGACCATACAATTATATTTTAATAATCAGATTAGGATAAATGTAACATAGGAGAAATATAAAAAGTGTACACGTTGTGTAGGGCCAGTGTGCACTTAGATGAGTGGGAGCAGATGACTTGTCTTCACATTCAGCAGAAATGCCGACCCAAAGTTATGACAGAAATAGTGGCCGTCTGCATGGAAAGCCTATATGCACACTATGAATACTGTGAGCTAAAATAGAGTCTTAAGCTCCCCCAGCTGACTAAATGGACCCCCTATTTGCCAAGGGGACCTCAGAAATAGCCTAAAGCTGAATTGCAGCAGTGAGAAGGGAGGTCAGATGTGCCTCATCATGACCCATTCATTCTTAGAGATACCTTCTGTAACTCATTAACAGGCCTAAGGTGGCTGGGCACAGGGGCTCACACCTATTATCTCAGCACTCTGGGACGCTGAGGTGAGTGGACTGCCTGAGCTCAGGAGTTTGACACCAACCTGAGCAAGAGCAAGACCCCGTCTTTACTAAGAATAGAAAAATTAGCCAGACATTGTGTTGGGCATCTATAGTCCAGGCTATTCAGGAGGCTGAAGCAGGAGGATCATCTCAACCTAGGAGTTTGAGGCTGCTCTGAGCTATGATACCAGGTCACTCTAGCCCGGATGACAGTAAGACTCTGTCTCAGAAAAGCAAAAATAAATAAATAAATAACTGGCCAAGGCTTTGCGAGACAAAGTTCAAACCATACCTGCAGGTCCTCAATTTACCCAACAGATCTCATGAGTCTGAATATATGTCTCCGATTAACAAACTGCCTCGACTTAACACATTCCAAGTCTTTAACAAAGCTTCATTTCTTTAACCAATTACAAATCAAAGACTCTTTAAACCCACTTATAACCTGTGCCCCTCTGTTTCACAATGTCCCATTTGGGGAGGCCAAACCAATGTATACCTTCCACATATTAGTTTGTAACTTTATCTGTAATTCCTGTCTCCGTGATATATATAAAACCAAAGTGCAACCCAGCCACAGCTGAGACCACTTGGCCAAGGTTTCTTGGGTGTGGCTCTGGACCATGTACTCAAACTGGGTCAGAATAAACCTTTCAAAATTAGTTTACAAATTTGAGTTCTTTTCCATGGATAATACCCACCACAGCACCAATACCAATATTTATGGTTCTAACGTTCCAAATGTGCCTTCTTGCTATTAAATTCAGTGGTTGTCCCTCTCCTAGCATGGGGAAGCCAGTCTCACGGGAATATCTTCATAGAATGGAAGAAGGCATTGTAGCGCACTTTGGGCAACCTTTTAAATCTGACTTAAAAATCTTATCTTATTCAGAATTCATTTTCAATGTTTCATCAGCAGCCAACTCATAAAATTGTTTCCTGTAAAGCTTTACTTAAATTTAAATTGCCTTTCAATGAGGTGAGTTCTGGATCCATGAGTTTCCTATGCAGGTCTTATTCTCATTTTAAATGTTTCATCTAATTTGTAAGGTACTTGGTGACATATTTTAGCAGATACACAGTATCAACAGCATCATTTACTTCTTTGAAAATTGTTATCAAACTATGAAATGTGTCTGACAGTCTAAGGAACTTTGTTCTTTCAAGGTTCTAGCTTTGTACGACTGATCTTGTCCAACACAGAAAAACATGCTGAATTCCTTCCTTGTGTATTACAAAAGGAGAATAGTAATACCACTAAAAACATTAAAGATATGAGAGAAATAATTAACTCCAGTTGCCCAATTCCAGATCAGGAAGCTGCTGGATGTCCTATCTAGCATAAATACCAAGTACACAGCCCAGAATTCTTAACAAAAATGTCACCTGAATGTCATCCTACCAGGGCATTACATACTGGCTGTTTATAATCATCTTTTACATTATCATAAAATAAGAATGATCTCAGAGGTACACAGTGGTTCTTGCATATTCACGACTTGTGTTGCATCAACAAAGACACCGTTCAGTAGAAGGGACATTTTTTGTAATAAGACTCTTGGTATGAACGAAGACAGACTTGATTTTTAGCCTGGTGGATGCTTCTTGGTTTGAAGATGACTCTAGAAAGGTATCCTAGCTTTGCAACTGGACCATGAGGACCTTTTTCTATACAAATTTTCAACATCCTCCCCCATTTATGGGCTCTGGTCAAATGCTTGGGTGTTGTGACATGTCAGATTGCTAGAATATGCCTAATATCAGTATCTATATACACAGTTGGAGGACTGGTCCCAGCAGGTGAATTATTAATATTATGAGATGCTCTAGCCTCAGAGGATGAAGACAGAGCAAAGCTTCTCAATCTGAGTCTCAATTTAGTATCACTTGGCAGGATGGGGGACAGGACACAAGAGGATTTTTGAATGCTGATGTCACAGACCACCCAGAACAGTTGAATCTGAACCTCTTGGGCCTGGTAGAGAGAGGCCTAGCGTCAGAGCAAGGAGTTGTGGTTTGAAGGTTTTACTTCAGCTTCCCCAGATGGTCTCCCAGCTGAGATGTCTGGGGGCTGTATATTTTCACACAGGTCTAGGGCTCAGCTCAGATGCTAAGGGAACTGGAAACAGGAGAGTTAGAGACCCCATTTACTCAGTTTGCTGATGTAAATATGAAAGCCAATCAAACACGTAAACAAACAAAATACCACTGAGTATTATAAAAATAAAAGCGAGCATTTGTGAAATCTTAATGGAAGGGAGAATTGCAAAGCACAATAATATTAAAGGCAGATGTATAAAGAAAAGACTTGAAAAAATAATTAGGTATGCAATCATTAAAAACAACCACTGGTCAAGAAACGATTAAAAAGTTAAAGCACAGATGTCAAGGTAGAGGAAATATTTTCAAATTATGGCACAAGTGTCAATATTCCTTGTATAAAACAAGCTTTGTTAAGTTAAGAAAGTGAAAATTAATACTTCACTACAGGATATTTATTAAAGAAATATAAATATATGAATAATAAATAATTTATATTTATATCAATATTATATATAATATTATATATATGAATATAATAAATATAAAATTATAAGTTCGATTAATCATAAGTTCAATTTTAATGTTAAAGAAATGAAAACAAAACATATAAAAATACATATGCGTATACATGTAGAGTTATTTTCATAAAATAACAAACACATGCCATATATCTAGAAAGGGACCTTGGAAAATATGCAACAAAATAGTAACGGTGGGTGTAATCATTTTATGCAGACATTACACTAAATATAAAGTAAGTGATAAAATTCTGGTCAATCCTCTTTCATTTACTCTTGCCTACAATGAGCATTTGCCCATCATGTAATTTTAGGAAGCACTTTTAAGACTTTGTGAGCATGTTAGTGGATGCAACGAACCTTTCTGCCTCCCATCCACTGCCCTTGAGCTGTACCATGAGCTGTGGGCCTAATGAGTTGTACACCCACATGACACGGCACCACACAGGCAGCACCGGAGTTGACGGGGAACCAGGAGTGCCAGGAAGGGACTGGGGCTTGAGTGCCCATGGTTCATGGTAAACTAACAGTGATAAAATAAAATTGGACAAAGGCCACGAGAGAAGAGTTGTGTGGAAGGACGATGTGCAACATGCTGGAATGACAACGGGTCCTCAGAGAGGGATCAATTAAGTGAAAATTATTGCATACCACACAGTATCATAATAACGTGGTCTATAGAATGAGCGTGATGACAACACGAGTTGTCATATGAATAAATAATAGTTGGATTTCATACTCTAAACAAAAAAGTACAGTTAAGAAAAATATCTAAATATCCAAATAGTTATTCAGACAACTAGGAACTTTAATTAAGGATTGTTTCTTAATGTTCTACACTAGTGACCATTATCTCTGAAAGAGATCTCTACTCATATTAAAACTTGTATCACTAGCTACACAAAAATAAAAGATTTAGAGACATCATTATGACTTCTTTAGAACAGAAATTGTTTGTAATTGAATGTTGATCATTTACATTGTAGAGTGCATCACTAATTCCTTTTAAATCTATTTCTAAATTATTTTCTCTTTTGGTTTTCTCATTTTTGTAACGATTTCATTAAATGAAAAGCTGTTAAATAAAGCAATATTAAGACTTTAAGAAAGAAAATTGGACCAAGGATGTTGGAAGATGGTGTTGGATCATGCAGAGGTCCTCAAACTTTTTAAACAGGGGGCCAGTTCACTGTCCCTCAGACCGTTGGAGGGCCGGACTATGGTTTGAAGAAAAAAACGACTATGAACAAATTCCTATGCACACTGCACATATCTTATTTTGAAGTAAAAAAAACAAAATGGGAACAAATACAATCACGCCGCCTCATGTGGCCCGCGGGCCATAGCTTGAGGACCCCTGGGTAGGTCAAAGCTGGGAGAGTAGACAGCAGTTATAGCTGAAGGAGGGACATCCATGGAGTGGATGAAAGAAAGACTTGAAGAAGCCTAGGTAGCCAGTGGAGTTCTGACCAAACCCCTCCTCACAAGGAAGTGATGCCACCATGTGCTTCTTCTCTAAAAAACTAAGGCACAGACAAGGGAATATTACTCAGCATCAAAAAAGAAAGTAAATTTTGACACAGCCTGCAACTTGCATGAACCTTGTCCTTGAGGACATTGTGTATAGTGAAATAACGTGACAGAAATGGACAAACGTCGCATGATTCCACTTACATGCAGTGTGCAAAGCAGTCAAATTTGCAGAGACAGAAGGGAGAATGGTCACTGCCAGGGTTGCAGAGGGAGGAAGGGAGTGTTGACTGGGGACAGAGTTTCTGGAGGTGGATGGCACTGATGCCCATGTAACACCGCGAGTGTACCTAACACCACTGAAGTGTACACTTAAGAATAGTTAAGATGGTTGGTTCATGTCAGATGCATTTTATCCCCAATTTAAAAATAATAAGGCAGAGGATATAGAGTTAAAAAGCGTGAAAGAGTTTTCTACCATAGCAAGTTCGAATATAATTGGAGTTCTCAACTGAGATGTGCTAAAGAAAGCTGATGAAATTAATGTATTGCTTTTAAAGATTACCTGGTTTAAATCATCAATGACAAATTCATTCAAAACTCTTCTATTAGGAGCATGAGGTAGTGACCCTAAATAATGCTGCCCGACATGATTCATGAGGTTTTAATTACACCCAATTATCATTTCTATAAAGCCAAAAGATCAAAATAGAAGTGTCCAGGGCGATAAGGGTGCAACTAACACTCAACCCCAGGAATCGTGCATTATTTTATACATAATAAGCAAAATAGGCTAAAATTGGGAGGATGAGATGAATTGCCAACCTTTGAGAAGCAACTTGTGCCGCCTGGTTTTCCCGTTAAACGTCTCCTGGGATGGTTATATTCTTTCACATATTTTACCCTTTTAGGAGAGAAAGGCATTTCCAATACTCCACGCACATTTCACTGATACACTGTTCCTTTGGATACTTCCAATGCCCAGTGACCCTGCCATCCATACAACATGAGTCTTCCCAGGGACTGTCTTTCCATGACTTAAGTACTATGCTACCGACATCTTGGAGCAGGGTCACATATTTGGAGAATGGCAGGCTCACATCTTCTCTACATCAGAATTAATGAACAAAATTAACACTCCTCACCTACCCACACCCCTATGTACACTATTACCCTTCCCTACAGTGGGGCCAAACATTAGGATTACAGGAAAATAGGTTTCTCCGAAACTGTGATACATTTCACATGTAGGTACAATGTTATCTGTAGCAGACAAAATAAAGCACGGAAGGGTGGCAGAAATCATTTTAGATTCCACACACCTTGCACTTCCTCACCCGAGAATGCGGAACAGAGGGCCACACCCACCAAGGTTCTGTGATCACCAACATGAAACCCTGCGTGCATTGCTGTAACAACCATTTGCACAGTGGTTTGCATGCATGGGTTATGATGTTGTGTGTGTGGCCCTCCTGACATGAGTAGTGTCTTATTTAAAGAAGTAAAATCCAAGCACAAAAGTGTATTCACAAGGAATTCTAGTCTTTGTCTGCATCTCTCCAAGAATATTAAAAAGCTTCCAAATAATGGTCTTCAGGAACGCCTTTATGTCCTCAATTTGGTCCCATCCCATATTCTGGACTCCTTTTTTCAGCATCATCCCCCTAACCAAATCACTCCTTCTTCTTCCCCTGCAACTTGAATGATAATTTCTCCTCCCAGCTCACACAGCTATTGAGGCAGAGATGGACACTTTTTTTTTTTTGTTTGTTTGTTTGTTTTTGGAGATAGAGTCTCACTCTGTCACCGTGGCTAGAGTACTGTGGCATCACAGCTCACAGCAACCTTAAACTCCTGGGCTCAAGCGACCCTCTTGCCTCAGCCTCTCAAGTAGCAGGGAGTACAGGTGCCCACCACAACACATGGCTAGTTTTTCTATTTTAGTAGAGACAGGGGTCTCACTCTTGCTTGGCTGGTCTCAAACTCCTGAGGTCAAGCAATCCACCTACCTTGGCCTCCCAGAGTGCTGGGATTACAGTCATGAGCCACTGTGCTTGGTCAGTGGACACACTTTTGAAGTCATACCAGAATATTTTTGGCTTAGTCTTACTCTTGTTAGGTCCCTGTTCTTCAAGCTACAGCTTAAAATATGGCTTCCTGGTTTTAGTGATCTCCTATTCTTTAACCGCATTTTATCAGAGGGAATGTCAGAAAACGGGCTAAATTAGGAAAGCTAATCACTGTCTAAATGACCTGCCTGAAGGATGGCCATAAACGAACCAAGGCACCAGTGGGCAACATCTTTGATTTTGGGGTCATTGGCCTGACGTTGTTAGCAGTTGGCCAAGTACAAGGACACGAGATGTCAAGAGCTTTCCTGTGATCTCAAACGTACAGAGAACACAAATATCTCAGCGGAACGATCCAGGATTTGAAAAGCTTCCTACCAGCTGGAATGGCTACCAAGTCAAAAGGATACTAAGAAAGGATTGAAAACATATTCAAAAGCACGTAAGAGATGGCCTGAAGCCCAGAAAGGAAAGTCGGTCGTCCACTGGGACTGTGCCTATCAACCTCGGGGACTGGGCCCCATAGGCCAGGAAAGGCAGGCTATGCAGACATCGTCCCTGGGCTGCAGAGAGAACAAGCAAGTCTGGGAGAGATAAAGCTCAAACAAACATAGAAGCAGAGCCAAGTCAAGTTCACCCCAGAGAAGAAAGGTTATGCCTTTGGGTAGAGGCAATGCAAAGACACGCAGGGCTTACATGCACGCTAACATTTCAGGCCAGAGAGGATTGTAGCTCCAGGTCAGCTGAAGTGAAGATCAGAAACAAGCCCTGAGACTCTATAAACACCCTTTTTCTTTCTGGGGAGATGAGAAAATTCACCCTTCTCACATGAACTGGTCAGAATCCAAAATATCACCAGCCTGTACTGCTGGATCCACTCTTCAGAATGAATTTCAGGGCTGTGAATGTTGCAGGATTTGCAGAGGTGGCCCCCTAAAAACTTGGAAAGAATGTACATGGTGGATCTTTAGCATAGCATAGGGAAAAATAAAATGCAACTTGAATACCTTAATATTTAAGACATGAAAAATAAAAAGTGACTATAGAAACAGCTGTTTTAGCATGCCAGGTTTTATTCCTAGAGGATAGTGTGAGACAATCTGCATTTTGTGGTCGGCACATGAGGCTTTGAGATGACAAGTAGCCTCTTGGAGGAAGGAGGGATGTGCCAGGAACATGCCTAGATTCAATGGCTCACTAAGAAGGTGTTAGACTTCCAGGTCATTATGGTGAAAGGATGCTAAGAACACCAGCACAGGAAGCCAGTTTGTGGCAGAGTGCAAGTAAAACCACATACCAGCTCCCAGGCCTCTGCTCCAGGGGAAGTGGCACAGGATACCCTTAACGCCTACAGCCATGAGCTGGGCCACCTGCCAGGAATGTTCACTCACACCTTGGAGTGCAGAGTTTTTGTTGGAGTTCAGACACAAAGGCACAGCACACAACCAAACATAATTTCTGAATCTCCACACCCTTAGAAAACAAGTGTTCACAGCAAAGCACAGAACTTGCCTGTGCTAGCTACACAATCCTGTGTGTACAGTTCAAGACCCTAGGTAGGAAAGGCACTCTTAACAGTCCTGAGAACTCCACTCACAGGTAGCCAGAGACCAAAATGGGCCTTTCTTGGGAGCGGGCAGGGTTTGAGCAACCCAGGCCTCCCGAGTTAACTCTTTTCTGCACAGGGGTCAAAGTTGGTGAGCCCATGGTCAGGATTTTGTTTATGGAAACAGATTCGCTCTCCTTTCTTATGGTGTCTTTTTGGCAGGCTATCCTGGAATCACATGGCAAGAAATAGCTAGGGCCTCTCCAGGCCAGCCACACAACTCTTTCAACCTTCCTCTGTCTCATCAGTTGTAAGGGGGATATAATAATCCGTATCTTGAGGGGAATTTGGTAATGGAAAAGCTCAGAGGATACTCCCAGGAGATTGCCTTTGTCATTTTTATTGGTTCTTTTATACCTGACCAGAGTAGGAACTTCCTTGATACTGTTTTTTTTCCCTCACATGCCACAAAAATGATGCAGAGAGGATTTCAAGAGTGAACACACACACAGAACAGGAGGGCTGACTCCTGGTCACATTGCCCCTTCCCCTAGCAGCTTTCCAGGTTCAGCCAGCAGCACTGATCAGAAGGCTGCTCCAGGGCTGTGCAAATTTGGGGTGCAAGAGCCTTGCCCTGAATTCTAATAATGAGGCTGCCTGCCCTTCCCAGGTCTCAGGGCACACAGAACCCTGAGATGGGAGGGGCCTTGGAAGTCCCCAGCCCAGCAATTCCTCTGCTTCTGTAAAGGAAGTCGCTGAGACTAGAAAAGTTTGGTGACGGCCTCTGGCAGTCTTAGGAATACAACCCCCTTTCCTGTCTCTCACACAATTATTTTGGCTACTTCATCATTCTGCTTTTTACAAATAGGAGCAAATTAGCTTCTTCCAGAACAGAACACCCTGTGGGGAAAATGACTTGAAGGTCAATAATACGTATTTTATTGACGTAGGGACGAGTTAGGCTGCAGGAAGGGTCGATGCTAGTTTTCTTCCCTTGACATATTTGTGAATAATTTAGGATACAGGGGAAATAGGATGCCTTCTGGAATTGATATTAGTTGTAAAGCATCATACATCAGCAGGAAGAGAGCAATAAGCAGGAGACCAAAATGTTAAACAGTGAGATTGAAATAGCAGAAGACACCCTCCCAACGGACAAGAGCACATGGTGTGAGCACCGCTAAACACCTGCGTGGGGTTCTGGTTTTTGTTGTGGCTGATATTTATGGTTATGCTTTAATTATTTAAAAAGATGATGCCAGGTCTCTTCCATCTGAATGGCAAATAAAGATTTCCTTTCAAAGTAGTCAGTTTGGAGACATACACTTATTCACGCCAAACATTTTTAAAATGCCCAAGGCGTTATCTCCAAACATTCTTATTATTAGCAGATTTTTTTAAACAGAATTTAGCATGTTTGACATGATGCAAAAAAAAGTATTTAGGGGGAAATGTGTGTTCCTATAACCCAATGAGAAGACCATTTGGAGTAAAAGGAAACAGGAGCAGATGACCAAGACATATGACCAGTCTTGTAAATAGACAGATGGGTTCTAAAGGGGCCCCAGGAGGACACGACCTGAAGAAAGGACTTGTCCTCACATGTCACATTGCTCGTGCTCTGAGCCCTCCAGGTGAGTCTGTCTTAGTTAAAAAGGAAGTGGCTGTGAAGGTGGACGTGTGCTGAGCTGCAGCTGTCACACATTCAACCAGCACTCTCTTAGCCAGGATTCCCCAGGGAGCTGAGTCCTTCCAACATTCTTCCAATTGTCACACATGGGTAGGTGTGTCCCAACCAACCTGGAGATGGCCAGGTCATGTCCAGAGAGGTCTATGTCCTCTGTGCTCTTCTCTTTTCTTGATGCAAAGAGAAAGAGGGAAGACTGCAGGCCCAAAGTCAGATCAGAGAGGCCCAGGCTTCTTGGTGAAATGCCCTTTGCCTCAGGGATGGTACTGGGTCCCAAACCTGCCTTTCTGGGCTTTGCCCCCAACCCGAGCCATGGCGTGGGGCAGAGGTGCAGAGTGGGGCTGCACCTGCAGAAGGAGGCCAGAGGACAGCACCTGTGCAGCATCTCTCTCTCCTTCCTTTGAGAAACCCGACCTTTGGGAGCCACAGGAATAAAGTACAGCTTTTAAGGGAGAGGAATGGAAGGCAACTGACAGGCAACACAGGATTCTTGCTACCCTTTTCATAGCATTTTAAAAAGTTGTAGGTGCATTTCGTGGTTCAAAAATAGACGTACAGGGCAAAACAGGAAGAAGAAAGTCATATGTGAGCCTGAACTGAGGAGCTGAGGAGTCAGAAGTCACGCCTTCCTCACGTGTCTGGAGATGGTGGAGGTGTTTTCTGCCGGCTGTGGTGCCCTGGGCTTGTTTTATGTGGCCTCTCTTGCCCTCCAGTTGTCTGCACTTGGACAGACAACTCAGCTGTGGTCGGCTCAGAGCCCCCTTACCAGGGGGTGAGATGAAAGATGCAAGATCTCTTGAGATAAACCCCCAGACATCACCTAGCATCCATGTGCCATTCCACTGTCAGAGCACAGGGCAAGCTTATCCCCATTCAAGGGTGTGGAAACGGACTCAGTGCATGTGCGGTGCACTCTGTGAGGTGCCCTTCACCAGACTCTGCTACAAGGGCAACCCACAACATTTCCTTCTGATTTTTTTTTTTAAATTGTTAAATCATAGCTGTGTACATTAGTGCAATCTCCTGTACCCATTCTAAGATGCACCATAGATGTGGCCCCACCCATTACCTCCTTCCTCCACCAAAACCTCCCCCCTCCCTTCCCCTTCCTTGGCCCTTTCCCCATAGTCTTGTGGTATAGTTGGGTTATAGCCTTCATGTGAAAGCTATAGTTTAGCTTCATAGTACGGCTGAGTACATTGGATACTTTTTCTCCATTCCTGAGATACTTTGCTAAGAAGAATATGTTCCAGCTCCATCCATGTAAACATGAAAGAGGCAAAGTCTCCATCTTTCTTTAAGGCTGCATAGT
>CAUYPK010087147.1:0-26410 GCA_963574355.1 Loris lydekkerianus | reverse complement strand
AGCATTTAACCTACTGATTCCTCAATTATTGTAATTGTTTTGGGTATATATTTTTATTTTTGAAATTTGCCAGTGGCTGCTGCATTTTCCACCTCGGCTTATACTCGAGTCACTAAGTTTTCCCAGTTTTTAGGGTAAAATTAAGGGGATTGGCTTATACTTGGGTCACTTATACTCCAGTATATACAGTATGTTATTTTCATTAATTTCATATCGATGCTCAGATACCTGATTTTGGGGGGCAAAGATAGCTTGGATATTTTATGAGATGCTGAACTAAAGAATTTTATATCTGAAATGAGTGGCTTTTAGAGTCACAATTTTTGCTCCTGCCTCTGTTTCATGAAAAATTTTTAAGAGGCAGTGTCGGGATGTCACCTATTCCTGCCACATCTGTTAGCCTAATGACACCTTTGTCATGCTCTGTCTCCTTGGAATAGTTAGGAAATATGAAAATCTGTATCCAAAATGAAAAGTGAAGATCAAGTCCCTTCAAACTATATATAATTACACTAAAAATTTTTTATTACTTAAACCTATAACCCTTTCTCTCTGTAACATACTTTCTAGCATAGAGGGAATTATAAAAGCCTCTTAGAATAATTAATATGTTTATATATGTATTTGTTTATTTGTATGCTTAATATAGAATTTTTCATATTTATGCTATTAATCTCTCTATATAATTATCTGCTTTATTTAATGTATATTTTTGTATATGTATAATTAAAATAAGTTTCTAGCACAGAGCTTTCCTACCAGCCAAAGTGGCGGTGGAAAATGCCAAACTACAAGCACGAATTTTGTGTTGACAATTCTCAGTCAATTGTTTGAGCAGAAAAACAAAATACTTGTTGGGTGAATCAAACACATATAAGATTTCCTTTTCTAAACAATACAGAGGGAGTTAGGTAAGACCAGCAATGGCCTTCAGGATCGTTTATAGAGACACCGACTTCCAAGTGGCCCCTCAGAGTGTCAGGAGGCACGGCCATGGACACCCCACTGCCCAGCCCCATTCATGTCTAGACAAGGCTGGACCACATCTGCGGGCCACACCTGAAGCCGTCTGGATGTGTACTCAGGGGCTACCTAGCCTGAGCGAGGTGCGTCTACCTTCGTCTTCCTTTCTCCTGCCTCCTCCTCACCCCCCAGGGACGTAGAACATACCATGGAACTACCCAGCGAAACAGAGAACAGAACACCCAGACGGGAACACATCTCGCATTCCTCACGTGCCTCCTCTGCCAAAGTGTTTGACCAAATCTGGTCCACATGGGCTCCTAAACTTGACTCTTCAGAACAGGAACAAAGGAGGGCCAGGGAGAGCTCTCCGGAGGGTGTGTGAACAGGACTGCTGAGCACAGTGGGGCTTGTTCTTCTTTGTTCTACTCTTCCCCTTTTCTTGATGGCTTATTCCTGAGTTTTAGTACTGATTTTCTTTAGGTTTTTGGACATTTTGGTGGGAATGAATCAGAGTACTGTGTCTTTATAGGACAGGACAACATCTAACAATCCTTTTCCCCTCCATCTCTTCACTGGCAAAGGAAGTCTAGGCAGTTAATTTAGATGATGCGGGGCTGACACAGTGAAGGGGGCTGAGACAGTCCTGTCAGACAATCAGAGTAAAGGGAAACCAGAAACCATGAAAGAGGAAATTTCTATAGTAAAATAATTGACAACCGTCCAGTCTTCAGATCATTCCCTAGATTCATTATTAGGGTACTGTTAAGCCATCAGTATTTAAAATAAATGAAGAATGTAGAAATACCTCCTGTGTCAGATAAGTTCTTGAGCAAATATCTCATAAAAAATCTGAGTACTTTTAATGAAAATTTGTAATGGTATAGGATCCAATAGGTAGGAAAAGTACAATGCAACTGATAAATGCCAATACTACCTAGATGTTTTTATAGTTAGTTGTGAGGAGTGGCCCGTGTTCCTCTGTGCAGCCTCTCAGCAGGTGGCTTTAAGACATGAGCATCCAAATATCACCCCTATCTCTGTGCCTTCTCCCACTCTACTGATGGATGCAGTGCCTTCTCCCACTCTACTGATGGATGCAGTCCTCATCTTCTTTCCTGAGTAATTTCCTTTCACTTTTTCACGCTTTGAATAACTCACATGGGTTGGTTGTTCATTATCCATATCAAATAACCAGTGAATTATTTGTACTTTTCCAGTGGAGCGAATCAAGCCATCCAGCATGCAGAGAACAGGAAGAGAAAAATGAGAGCAGTTGGCAGGCACAGCTCTCCCTTTGTATGAATTCAATTTTGGACATTCAACATAAGCACCAAGTAGGTCAAAGGTTGTTAATATTCAAAAATATTCTCAGTTCTTTCAATATCTCCTGATTTTTTTTAATATCAGGAAAGACAAACTGAAGGGCAGCAGCTATTCTCATGATTTTCCCTCTCCTCTTTTGCAACAAGCTTGTGCAGAGCTGACCCAAGGCAAAAGGAAGAGAAAGGCAGCTTTGCTCATTAGGCGTCTAGCCTTCCAGGGCACACTGTGATTTTGTTCAGTTGCATAAATTCTCTGACTCTCAAGTCGGTTTTCTCATCTATGAAATGTTGGATAAAATACTGCCTGTTCCTCAGCATTGCACATCCCCTGAATATTTTCTGGTCTTCTTCTCTGTGCTGTATCTCTGGAGATGGAACAATGGACAACAGGTGGAAAGGCCCTGGGCTCAGGTGCTTATACAGTAGTAAGGACATAAAGACACCGATAGTAAGTAAGTAAGTAAGGAAAACATTCAGTCCATCCTGTGACAAGCTCTTGGAAGAAAGAGTAGTTGAGAAAAAGGAACAAAGCGTGAGGAGCTGTGCCCACGCCAGGGATGCCTTCTCTGAGTGTGTGACCAGGAGGACATTTGAGTCAGGACTGAAGGAAGTGGCAGGAGCGACTCATGGAGAATCCAAGAGGGGAGCATGGCAGGTGCTGTGAGGTTGGAGTGTGGTTGATGAGTTTTAGGGATAAATAGGAGCCAGGTGTCTGGAGTAGCCACAAAAGGAAGGGTTGCAGGAGAAGTGTGTGTGGGACTCGAAATCTGAGGCCAGACTGGGATTTGGGATTTTATTGAGTGAGCTAAGAAGCTTTTTGTAGAATTTCAGCAGAAGAGTGATTCTTTCCCTCCCTCCATCTTTTCCTTCCTTTTCTTCTTTAAATGACAAAGTGGTATAAATTTATGGTGTGCAGTGTGATGTTCTGAAATATGTATACCTCGTGAAATGGCTCAGTCAGGTTAATTAACATATGCATTGCTTCACATGCTTATGAATTGTTTTGTGGTGAGGACATTTAAAATCTACTCAGCAACTTTCAGGAATCTGACATTACTATAATAGCAACTATTGTCACCATAGTATACAGCACATCCCTTAACTCTGTTCCTCCTATTTAACTCAAATGTTGTATTTTCTGACCAACATTTCCCCTTCGCCTCCCCTCAGTCTCTGGAAATTCTACTCCCTACTTCTATGAGTCCAGCTTTTTTAGATTTCACATATGAGATCTGATACTTAAGTTGGTGAACTCATCCTAGAAAAAGTGCTACACACCCCATTGCTGAATGCCACTGCAGTCACCATTCTAACTAACCCCTCTGCTTCCATTGTAATCCATTCAGTCTATTTTCAACCGCCAGGGTGACTATAACCTCCCCCCTGGGGGAGCTGTGCACTGATGCCAGCACCTCATCCACCCTTCAAAGCAGTTTTGGGATTCTTTCTGGAATGGCCATCAGAGCTGTTGTTGTATTACCCTTGATGTCATCAAAACGTCTTCCTTTCAAGATTTCCTTTGTCTTTATGTAAAGAAAAAAGTCATTGGGGGCCCAATTAGGTGAATAAGGAGGATGTTCCACAACAGTTATTTGTTTACTGGCTAAAAACTCCCTCCCAGCAGCGCCCTGTGAGCTGATGCTTTGTCAAGACGCAAGAGCCACACCTTCCTCTTGCCAACATTTTCAGTTCCGAGTTTCCTGCTTCTTTATTGATGTTCCCTTGGTCTGCTCCCTTCCTCACAGTCAGCTAACGATTTTGATGTATGAACACTTTTTGCAACATTTTTGTCAGTTCAGCTGCCCTGACCGCTCTTCATCAGAAAAATGCTTAATCCATTTGCACACAGCCATTTTCTTTGTGGCGTTATCCCCGTAAACTAGAACTAACAGGTCCCTGATTTCACTTCCACTCTTGCCAAGTTTAAAAGGAAATTGCTGTAATTCGTTTGTTCCTCTAAATCAAGCTCCAGCGTTCTCACAGTGGCATAAAAACAGGCACCAGTAATGAACACCTCTCAGCAAGACACTGCCACACACTGATGTGAACACAGCCGTGAGACACTGGTTTCCCAAGGTTATGAAATTTTGTGGAGTTTTGTTTGGTGCTGCCCATGTAAGCACACAGTGGGTTAGTTCTTGAACTTAATTTTCAGACCCCTTGTAAGTGAGATCACACATGTTCACCTCCTTAGTGACCCCACAGTATATTTAAATAGTTTCTGTGCTGATGTCCAGGCCTCTCTCATGAAACGCAGACTCAGAAATCTGACTGCAACTTCCATGTTGAATGTATGTTTTTAACTCAGTATGACCAAAAATGAACTCCTTCTCTTATTCCTGAACCAGAACTCCCTTTACTTTTCCTTATCAGTTAATGGCAACTCAATTTTCCAGTGGCTCAGATAAAACCTTGGGGTCAGCCTTGACTCCTGTTGTTCATCCTCCCACAAACCATCAGGAAACGAGACTGCCCATCCCGTCTCACAGCTCCCACTGCCGAACATGCTTGTCTCTTTTGCCCAGTTTATAACAATAGCCTCATAACTAATCCCACTCCTTCCATTGTTATCCACTCAGTCTATTTTCAATAGCCAGGGTAACTATGAAAATCTATTTCAAATCGTGTCACCTCTCTGCTTAAATCCCCCTGGCTCTCCCTTTCACTTACATGAACGTCAGCATTTTTGCCTATTTCCTGGGACTTTCCTCTCCACTCTATTAGTTACAGCCCCGTGGCCTCCTTGCCTGGAGCTGCTCTCCCTCCCCTGACGGCTTCTGCTTCTGGGCCTCTGTCTTGGCTGCTGTTCACTCTGCCTGGAAAACTCTTCTTATATTGACTCTCTTCCTTCCTTCCAGTTCTTACTCAACACCACATTTACCAAGCGGCCTTTCCTGCCCCAGGAATCCCTCGGTTTACCATTACAGTATTTCTTCTTCCCACCCATGGAACTGTCCAGCCCCTTATTCGGCTCTACATTTTTTTGTATTATCTCATTTTATTTTACACTAGATAGTGGGTGCAAAGCAATCCCCTTTAATAAAGTTGATAATTAGCTTAGCTCAGAACATTTTTAATAATGCACAATAAAAAAAAAAAAAAAAAAAGGATTCAGCTCAGAAACTGTTCTGCAACCCAGCCATGCAATAGCTTGGAGAACATTTAGGAGACCAAGCCAGCTTAAAAAGGTACATTGGAGCAAGCACAATGGTACAGGGTTCATGTGGCTGCCATCTCGCAGTTTTTTCACTGTATCACCGATGTTCCTTCAGCTCGCTCCCCTGTTCCAGATTTAAGACGTACCTTTCCTTCCTGGTTTCATTTCACCTTCCAGATCCATCCAGTATTCTCAATTAGAACTTTTCCCTTTAAAGTCCTGAACGCCAACGTACCTCATTTCCCTGATAGCAACTTGTTATCTTCTCGGCTGCTGCTCCTGCTCTGTTTGGAAGATGACGGAGTTCATGAAGATTCTCCAGTCTTTTGCTTCTTCACAAGTTTTTCTGGAGCAGCTTGCTTTTTCCTCTTTAACTCTGTACCCACTTCACTGCCTGAATGGCTTCCAGAAGACCTTGGAGAAACAAGTTCCCTTGGTGTAGACCCTGCTGTGCTCCTGCAATCGTGTGCCCTCCTACATTTTTGATTTATCACTTTTTAACATACAACATAACTGATATATTCATTGTTCTTATTGTCTGTCAACCCTGCTAGAATGTGAGCGTCTTTTTTTTTTTGAGACAGGGTCTTACTATGTAGACCTCGGTAGAGTGCTGTGAATTCACAGCTCACAGCAACCTCAAAGTCTTGGGCTTAAGCGATTTTCTTGCCTCAGACTCCTAAGAAGTTGGGATTGCAAGTGCCCACTACAACGCCCAGCTAATTTTGTTGCAGTTGTCCTTGTTGTTTAGTTGGCCAGGGCTGGGTTCGAACCTGCCACCCTCGGTGTATGTGGCTGGCACCATAATCAGTGTGCTACAGCACCAAGCCAAATGTGAGTGTCTTGAGGGTAAGCTTGAGGGCGAGGGCCTTCTGCTGTGTTGTTCTTTGCTAAATCTTAAGCATCTGGAATGGTGCTCGATGCGTAGTCACTACTCCATAAATCTGTGTTAAATGAGTAAATGAAGCCAGGGTGCCGTCAGAGCAGGGCGCAGTCCTGAGGTTCTTGGACGCCACACTGACTGCCTGAGAGCAGCCCAGGCAATGAGGTACTTGAGGAAAAGGTTCGGGTGTAAGCTGAGGAGCAGCTGGGGTTGGTTAGCCACTCTTTCCTTATCCCTTGTATCACCTTAAGAGACAAGTCAATCCCTAGAATTTCAGATTGCTTATTTCTGTTCAAATAAGGAAGAGTATGTTCAAATTCTAAAACACGTAAAAGGATAAAATACAAAAGGATAAAAATTCTTTATACTTAGAGGCCAGCTCAAAACAAGCTCTCAAAATTTTATCATCTACAAACACCACGGAGTTTATTATTTTAGCTTTAAAAAAATGTTTACACAGCGCAAGAGGCAGTTGAGTGGATTAATTAGGGTCATCTTGTCTCTCTGATATTGGAAATATTAGCTGTGGTTCATGAATCCCTGGACACCATCACCACCCGGAAGTTTTCACAAGGATATCCTTAAAATACCCACTTGCTTTGTCATTAACTTATTCTGAATTTCTTTCCTCCTCATCTGAAAACTTATATGAAATGGAAGCTCCCCAAATCAGACATTTTTGTCTATTTTGTTTATCATCCTCTTTCCAGCACCTAGAAGAGGGCCTCGTATTCAGGGAAGGCACAGAAACATTTGTCAAATAAATAAATGAGTGCAGAAGCCAGCGCACGGGGGACAGGTGACCAGGGAGGGAAGAGGGGGCAGAGTGCTTGTCCTGGAGGCCACCTGAAGTTCAAGGGTCAAGTGCCGCTGAAAGACTCACTAAGAGGAGACTGAAAATGGACTTTTAGATTCGACAAAACAGAAGCATTTCGTGTCTGTGTTGTTGTGGGAACAACTACTTGACTGGAAAGACTTACCCCACAATAAGAGAAATGGAAGTAGTGATGATAAGTGACTCTTTACTAGTACATATGCTTTTTAATAATAAAGTTAAAACTAAAAATGGTAATAAATATGTGCCTATTCAATAGGTAGATAAAAGAGATTTTTCCCAGAAAAAAAATGCTTTGTAGTGTACTTGAACATTTTTGGGATACATTTATTTTCATTTATTTAGAGACAGAGTCTCACTACGTTGCCCAGGTTATCATCAAACTTCTGAGCTCAAGCGATCCTCCCTCCTGAGTAGCTGGGACCCAGCTTTGTTTTTCTCCTTTCCTGAGTTCAACTTTCTTTACATGTCTTTTGTGTCTTTCACTTTCTTGAAAATCCTTTAAATTTTTATTTTTATTTCTTTATTTTCCTTTTTTCTCTACTTTCCTCTATTACCCTTATGGTATGTGTGCGTGTATGTACGTATATACTCCTGTGCTTCTTCAAATTTACTCATTTCTAATTTTTTTTAATTTTTTTATTCATAGTTCTGTTATATTTTTAAAATTTTTATAGTCTACTGTTAACTAGTCATTTTATCTGAGATTTTCTAATTTTGTTTTACACCATTCTTTCAGATTTTTGACAATCTTCTCAATTGTTATCCCTTTTTGAAAAAAAATGTGGTAGTTTCATTTTCTTTGAAGCCATGTTTTTGTTATATGTGTTTATTATCTGTTGGAACTTTGTTTGGATTATTTTTATATTTATTTTTGCAATATCCTTATTTGAGATTTGACTGTGATCTTATTTGTCTCCAGCGTTTAGATGTCATGAGTTCCTAGGTTATTAGGAGGTTTCTGTATTAGATTGATGGGCCAGGGTAGTTTTCCACCTTATAATTTAAATGCTTATCTATCTATCTATCTATCTATCTATCTATCTATCTATCTATCTATCATCTATCTATCTATATCTATGTATCATCTATCATCATCTGTCTATTCATTTTAGCCAGAGCTTAGCCTGATCTATCAGGTAAGTTTCCTGCCACTATCTCTGCGGTCCAGAGCTCTAGCAGCGCAGCATTTTGAGATGGTGGTCTTGTTAAACATCCTACTTTGCTGTTATGGTGCCCTCACCTCTGATGGTTTCCTCTGCCAGGCAGTATCTCAGCTTTATCTCTCCCTCAGATCACCAGTGTTTTTACCTTTCCAAAATGATTTCTGTTCCTCATAGTTCTATTTCAGAGTAGATCTTTCCTTCTAAAAAGTGAGAGTCATTAGCTATTTATTTTGTATTCCACCAATGATTTGACCTCTGCTGTGCCGTTTAAATTTCTTATGGCTCCTTTGCAGTGTCCTGGAGTCTTTGTACACAAACCTCTTAATTTGGAGCCTCGGGAATTTCTTCAAATTTTGCTGGATGTTCTCAAATATACTCATGTTCCACTCAGAGTTTGTGTCGTCCTCTTCTTATGAGTGTGAGTATTCATTGGTGGTTATTGAGATATGTGGCTCATAACATCCTCCTACATTTTCTCTTTAACATTGACCCTGGAGAGCTTTTGGTGCTACAGGGGCTGTGCTGTTACTAGTATTTTGGCCCCATTGGAATGCCCATGAGAGTACCTTATAACCTAGTTTTATTGACAAGTAATTATTGTTGCTCTGTTTTTTTTCCTATTGTTTGTTATAATGGGTTTACATCCTAAAAGACTGTTAGCTGAAGTTTTAATCAAGTTTTAGAAGAGAGTAAAAACACTGCATGTGTTAATTCAGCAGTTCTATATCTTAAAGTCAATAGGCCACATTCGTTTGCTTTTTAAAATTCATTATTCAAAGGAGGTTTGGATTCTTGTTTTTTTAATTTCAGAATATTAGGGGGTACACATGTTTTGTTTACATACTTTGTTTTTTGTAAAAATTGACTCAAAGTTGTAAGTGTGCTCCACCCAGATGGTGTGCACTGCACCTGATGGGTGAATTTACCCATCCCCTCCTTTCTTCTTCCCCAGCTTCATTTCACTGAGATTTACTTCCCTATGTGTGTGGATCCATTAGTTTCGATTTGTGTTCTGACTATATGTGTTAGTTTCTCTATTCTTGCTATGTTTCACTGAGACAAATGGTTTCCAGTTCCATCCAGGTGATCATGGTAGATCACCATCTTTTCATGGCTGAGTAATACTCTGCTGTATACTTGTGCCACATTTTATTGATCTACTCACGTCCTGCCGGGCACTTGGTTGTTTCCACATCTTTGTCCTGCTGGAGACATTCACGTGCAGATGTTCTTTTTATAAATTACCCTTTTCCCTCTGAGTACATACAGCATCGGGACTGCTAGATCAAATGGTAGGTCTACTTTAACTTCTTTGAGTTATCACCATTTAATTTTCCATAGAGGTTGTAGGAGTTTGCAGTCTGACCAACAGCATATAAGAGTTCCTTTCTCTCTGCATCCATGCCAGCATCTGTTGTTTCGGGACTCTTAAATATGAGCCATTCTCATTGGAGTTAGTTGATATCTCATTGTGGTTTTGATTTGCATTTCTCTAATGATTAGAGACACTGAGCATTTTTTTCATGAGTTTTTTGGCCATTAGTGTATCTTCACGTGAAAGGTTCTGTTCATGTTTTTAGCCCAGTCCTTTATCAGGTGCAGAGTCTGCAAATATTTTCTCCCAGTCTGTGGGTTTTCTACTTGATCTTTTGATTCTGTGCATGACTGTACGGAAGCTTTTTAACTTGATCATGTCCCATTTATTTATTTTTGTTGTTGCTGTGATTGTTTTTGAGGTCTTCCCCATGAATCATTATCCTATGCTGATATATTGATTTTTTTTGGATTATGAAGATTCATCTGCTTATATCTCAGTGACTGTGATATGTGTTCAATTGTCAGGAGTGGCGTTGGCACTTTACCAGGAAAGCGGTCGGACACAATGGCTTCGTGGAATTTTTGTATATTTTCTCCCTTCCCTCTGAGATTTGGCTGAACAATTGTACCAGAACTGAATTAAATCGAATATATTCTAAGACATTATTTGGGGTATTAATATAAAAGTATAAATTATTAGCTAATTGACCAAAAAGAAACATTTAAAATTACCTTTTTCATTAACTTGAAAAATCCAAGTAAGCTACATATACAGCACATATTAATAAGTTTAGATACTGAGCTTTTGATTTTATTAAGAAGTGTTCTTTTCTTCTGGTTAGCACTAACATTCATTACATTCTTAACTATATGTGTTACAAAATTTATTCTGACATGCATTACATTGTGTATAAAAATTTTCCCTTTATATTTTGAAATATCTTGAATGCAACTTTTAGGACTTTCTACATTCTCAGGTTGAGAAGTTTTTCTTGATTTGTGATTCTGCACAGTGGACTGGAGAGCTAAGGTACACCCAAATCATGTCTCTATGTTCTGTGCCTCTATTCTGTAACTATTTCATCTCAAAATATTTTTGCTCTGGTTCATTTAATAATCTCCCCAATTTCTGGTATTTATAGACACCTACATATCACTATTTACATGTTTTCTATCAGTTCATAATTCATGTATTCTAGTTCCAGAATTAGCTCATTTTAGAATCAAAGATCCAACAGACTCTTTTGCAACAGCTAAAACGCTCAATTTCCTTCCTTAAAATCTATTAGATGAGGCCAGGTATAGTAGCTCATGCCTGTAATCCTAGCACTCTGAGGCCAAGGCAGTGGATTGCCTGAGCTCACAGGTTAGAGACCAGCCTGAGTCAGAACAAGATCCATCTCTAAAAATAGCCAGGCTTTGTGGTGGGCACCTATAGTACAACTACTTGGAAGGCTGAGGCAAGAGAATTGCTTGAGCCCAAGAATTGGAGGTTGCTGTGAGCTGTGACGCTACAGCACTCTACCCAGGGTGACAAAGTGCAACTCTGTCTCAATGAATGAATGAATGAATAAAATCTATTAGATGATGAGTATAAAGCAATTCAAATAGTTAACTACAAATTCAATTTGAAGAAAATGTATCAAGTAGAAAATTTTATGCAAGCCTTTGTGGTTACATTTTAGAAAAGACCGCAAAGAGTAGTGGATTAAGTGTTATTGAAAAACCTTTAACATAAAGTTGTACAATTAAGCAGAAGAGATTATTTATATGTAAGGGTCACAGATGAGATGGATTAATGATTATTTTTATGTTTACTATGATACAAGAACAAAGCCTCTCTCTAGAATGGCTTTTATATACTTAGAACAAACAATGAAAGTCATTTTGATGTTACACACAATCCATACTTGCAAATGACTATCATTTGGTTGTCATTGAGAAAAAGTTTCCATTCGGGTTCCAAAACACTTGAATAATGTTTGTTTAGTAACCACCCTTTGTAGTTAATATTTGTTTAGTAACCACCCTTTGTTGTTTCTATATACCATTCTCGATATGTATATGATGCTGTTTCATAGGAATAATATTCTGAACAAATGAAAGTCTGCCCAGGAGAGGCTGAGATCTAGTTTCGTGCATATTAATACAGGAATGATCAAATTTCATGGTTCAGTATAAAATCTGATCTCTGCATGTTCCAGAGAGAGGCTGCTCCTCCAAGGACAGCACCAAAGCTGCAGTTAGTGGGGGATGCCCTCCTGGACTAGGGTGCCGAGCCAACCTGTCGTCTCACCTTCCATAGTAAATTTGCTTTCACAAACCACAGTTTTGGGGTATTAGATTTGTATGAAACATTTGTGATACTTATGGATATTAATAATAACACATCTAAGTTACCTCTTCATGACATTCTTTCATTGAAATCAGAATTCTTGCCTTAAAGATTTATTACTATCATTACTGTTATTGTTATCATGTTCTGATTTGTAGCTCACATACATATAGTCTTAACTTATTCTTATGGGCACTTGGCCAAATTTAACCCAGTAATCTCTGGATCTGAAATTCTACAAATTCCCATGTTTCTCCTTTTAATCTCAAAAGAAATGTGCATCGAGTAATGTTGCAGTGTTTGTGGAGTGTCCCCTTTGGGTGGAGAGCATTCTACTTGGTTCTGTAGGGAGAAAGAATCCAATTCAGAAATAAAAAACAAAAATAAAAACCGGAGCAAGAAATGTCAAGGTATGTGCGAGCGATTCAGAAAGTTAAGACTTTCAGAGGAGAAGGAGATCAGGACAGCATGAGGGGAGAGTAGAGAATGAGCCAAGGGAATGTTGGAGATTTGGACAGGTAGCACTGGAAGAGGTAGGAAGTCACAAAGGAAGGACTTTCAGGAGAGGAGATCAGAAATCGGGCGTAACAGAGGCAAGGTATGTAATCATCAGACACCAGGACAGAGAAAACCTGACCAACAAAAGCAGTGAAAAAGTCAACTACATGTTTATCAGGAAACAACAGGTCAAGCAAGATAACCATGGTACGGATAGGCAGCCATGCCCTGAAGGCCACTCTCCCTGCTACTGACTCACCTCCTGTGGGTTCCCAGTGATGCTCTGTGACGCCAGCATCCCAAGGAAGCTGCCACTCTGGCTTTGCTGCTGCTGCCCTTGGGACAGGAGATGTTTCCTGACAATCCTGTGAATGTTCATGGTACACTTTGGCCCTTAGCAGCTGGTATAAGACCTCTACATCCCAATTCCTGGGTCCCATGAATATCACTTTACATGGCAAGGTTGACTTTGTGATTGTGATTAAATTAAGCTCCCATCTTGGGTTATCGGGGGAGGGGAGCATGCCTAAAATCACAAGTGTCCTTTTCAGAGGAAGATAATGCAGATTTGATGACAGAAGAGAAGGCAATCTGTAGGCAGAAGTAGCAATTAGAGTAACGTAGTCACAGCTGAGCGATGCCAGCTGACGTGTAAGCAGGCAGAGGGAAGGAGCAGATTCTATCCTGGAATCTCCAGAGGGAACCACATTTTTGATCCCTTGATTTTAGACCTATAAGACTTGTTTCAGTTTTGCTGATTTCTAGACCTGAGAGAGAATACACTTCAGTTGTCTCAAGCCATGAAGTTTGTGGTTGTTTGTCACAGCAACGATAGAAAATGAACACACAGCTGAAGCTTCCCAAGTTCCCAAGCACCTTTAGGGAGCAGAAACTTACAGCTGATGTCTTATGAAGTTACCCACCATGTTTTTTTTTTAGCTCTAACAGGAAGATCTGTGAGTCATAGTCTTAATATCTCAAAGACAAATTCTTGAAATTTTAAAACTGCAGCCTGTCTTCTCAGTGACATTTGAACATAACGTTATGCTTGTGGTTAGCAGGAAAATGACTTCAATATGACAGTGGCGTTCTCTGCAAAAGTGCAGTTTCACTCCACTGCACATCTCATGAAAGTGGGAGGCTCGTTTCATCATCTACTTAGCTGACATCATGTCTTTAGATGGATCTATCGTATTCCAGCAGTTTCAGTCTTTTCTTTTCCAGAAATTTGCTATGTTTTTGCTGTACCCACAGCAGGCTCAACCCCATGGAATTGGAGTTCAGGGATTGGGAAGTTCTCAGAAACCATCCCTTTTCTTCGAAGTTAATGCTAAGTGGGGTTATACACCTTGATTCTTCCTTTTGGATAATTTTTAAAATTGCTTCCAAGAAGTCTTTGAAAACATTATTCAAACAGAAGGTCCTTTGGACTAGTTTGACAGATATTTTTGAACATGTGTGAATTGTAATGTGATAATGGCAAATCTTGGTGGTCCTGCTGCCATTGGTTAGATTTGGGGTTAGACAATGAAAGACTTTGGGTAGATGGAAAGTTTGATCATGATAATTTAAAAACAAATATTATAATAAAATGTTACACATGCTTATAGCATGACTAATTACTGATGTAAGTAATCAGCATTGATATATAGGACTAGAGACAGTAACATTTCTGGGGAATTATTTAAATGTCTGCTGAAATAACTGTGATGATGACAGAGAATTTTGCAAAGATGCTTATGAGCTCAACTCAGTTGAGAAGGTGTAAATGGATCTGTGGAGTACTAGATAGGTAAACGGGTGACAAGAGGTAGGAGAAGAGCAGACGATGGAGTAAAGTTACGGTGGTAGCACTGGCCTATTCAAAGGTGGTCCATGGAAAAAAAATAAGCATTCAAAGAGAGAGGTCATGGATCATCAAATATTAAGTTCAGTGAATTTAAAGAAAAAAGAGAAATAAAAACTCTTTGGGAAAAAAAAGAGGCACCTACCAAAAGAGGTGAAGGGAAACAACCCAGCACCTCGAGGATTGAGGCGGCTGGCGAAGATGAAAGGAGAAAAAAGATGGGTGAACCTAGGCAAGAATATGGAAGGTGGGATATTTGGACTGAGTTATCAAGGGTGAGATGTTAGCGTTCACAGGAGTTATCAACGATGAGATGTTAGCGTTCACAGGAGATAACATTATCATGTTATCATGAGAAAAGGGAATGATGTGATGATTTTTGCAGACTGGGA
Source organism: Loris lydekkerianus (assembly GCA_963574355.1). Classification (NCBI taxonomy): domain Eukaryota; kingdom Metazoa; phylum Chordata; class Mammalia; order Primates; family Lorisidae; genus Loris; species Loris lydekkerianus. The sequence goes on along the minus strand of CAUYPK010087147.1, from coordinate 11,693 downwards.
CCACAACAATTGAGAACAAAGGGGCCAATTTCCTGAGAGACAATCTGAAGAGTGTGTGTAAGTGCATGAAGAGCAAGACTCTCATGAATGTGGTGACTTCAGAGGCTCTTGGTCTTTGATGGCTGTATGGCAGGTGTAGGGCTGTCTTCATAATGCAGTGGAATTCCACGACATCCAAAGGCTAGGTGTCCTATTGAAATGGAAATAGCTCCCAAAACATATATTTCTTCTAGAAAAGTTTCTCTTGGCTTTTATTTGTGGAATTATGCTTACAGATCTAATTTAATTTCCAACATTGTTTCTTGTTTCTCCATGGGTAAGCCTTCCTGTTATGATTTCATTTATGATCGAAAAATGTGGTGTAAACTATCTTTTAATAATACATGCCTTATTGATTTCATTCATTATAATAATTTGTTGCTGAAATTGAAATGTCTGGTGAACAGAAAGATATTAACTCTACCTTTCCCACTATAGCAGCTATGATTGTGAACCCCACATAACTATTTCATTTTTTCACAATAAAGGTATACTAGGTGTCGATAAGACCTGCCGTGATCCACTTGCATGCTCATTAAATCCAGGTACCTCCTAAATAGTTACAAGGCTTTCTCAGTCACCCTTGTTCAAAGCAAAGAGCGTTTACGTTTACAGTGCTATTAACCTTTCTTCAGAGTGTGAATATAAATACTCATACCTCTCTACCTTGCTTATCCTTAGATTGATAATTTAAATTATCATTAATAACTCAGTTCTCTAGTAATATCCACATGTAATTTCCAAAATATGGACCACACAATAAAATAAAATAAGTGCTTCCAAATGTGTTCCTTTTTCTCCTTGAAGGTCACCAAACCTATTGATCTAAAATAAAAAAGAAAAAATATAATAATAATGTAATGAAAATATGACTATATTAATTCAAAGTAAGCATATATTAATAATAAATTACTATCAATATACTCACAGTAAATGTATTTATTAAATCATAAAACTGTAAAGAAAAATGTTTTATGAATTGTTTAGAGAAGATGACAGTAGCCCAGTGCCCAATGAATCTATGAGAAATTATTCAGTTGCTAACATAACCAGTTTTATACTTTATTTTCAAATTTTCCTAAATAACTTTTCTGGAAAGTGATACTCATTTTCTCTGTTTTATGAGATATTTTCACTATGAATTATTGTTTCCATCTTTATCTGCTTGCTAAAATAGCCAAATATGTTATAAAAATTTTCCTGATTTGCTAATATGTTATGACTCTATCCAGGTGTTTCTTATACTTTAAAATACATTAGGTTTATATGTAATGTGTCTCTATCAATCATCAATCCATATTGGAAGGTTAGTTATTGTATAAAATTTTAGAAGGATCATCATACTTAGTGTAGTAATCCACAGAAGTAGAGCGTGAATTTTTATTTATCTCTAATTATTTTGTTAGATGCTATAGATACCAAGCCCCTATTACTTAAAACTTAATCATCTTACCTATGTAAACCACTAAATTTTTAACATGGGGAAACTACTTGATAACTTTTGACTGTCAACTGCATCTAGAGTCTTTTCCATGAACTTAGCTAAATTAATAAAATAATTTTCTCAAAACTTTTTTAGTTTACAGCTCTGAATCTGTAGTTGAAATATGGAATAGCATCTACTGATCTACTATCAACTAAACTGTATCATCCTCAAATTTATATTTTGATGTCCTAACCCCCAATATGACTGTCCTTGGAGATAGCATTTTTAGAAGGCAATTAAGTTTATGAGGTCATAAGGAAGGAATCCTAGTATGAGTGGTGGCCTACCAATGAGAGAAACTCTCTCTCTTTCTCTGTGCACATACTCAGAGAGAAAAACCACGTGTGTGTGTGGTGGGGGGGAGAGGGGGCGTCAGGAAGGTTGCCATTTGCCAGCCAGGAAAAGAGCCCTCACTAGAAACCATTCTCCAGAATTGCAAGATAGACATTTCTGTGGTTTAAACCATGTGGTATTTTGTTATGGCAGCCTCAGAAGACTAATGTATGATCTATGCCAATAGTCCCAAGATCATTTAGGGTAAAGGTTGTTATTTGTATTATTTAGTTGACACTGATTGAAATAAATCTGACCAGGAAAATGGTGTTTCTGGTTTGAAATCTTCTAGCAATTTAGATTATTGATGGTATTATAATTTTTTGAGTGTGATTTACATTAAGTGATCATTTCAATAAATTGTTGTTATAGTTATTGCAAACAATATAAATTGTTTATAATAATACAAGTATACAGGGTGGTGCCTGTGCCTCAAAGGAGTAGGGCGCTGGCCCCATATACCAGAGGTGGTGGGTTCAAACCCAGCCCCGGCCAAAAAAAAAAAATACAAGTATACTGGAATGATATTTAAAACATGTAACCACCTGTGTGGCATAAGTCAGAGTTAAAATGGACATCCAGTGAATAAGAACAGAAAATGGCTACTATGTTAAGCTCACCTGTTGGGTAGCCCGTCTGCCCACACAGACACTAGTATGTTTTTACAAGATGAACGATAGCAACTATAATAGTTGATTCAGTGTGTTTTCTGACAAATTTCTTTTTCAAAGTCTTATAATTATCCACACTCTTCTGTAAATGTTCATGTAAAAACTCAAATTAGTTTTTGAATATAATGCAGTGTGTGAGTTATATAACCAACGTGAGTTTGAGATGAGATATCTCTTTAAAAGTTAACTCTATTCTTATTAAGTAAAATGCTACATTCCAAGTCTCACGTTATTGGCTGCATCTGTTATGTCTTAATTTTCAGAGTTTGCTTTTTTTTTTGTATTACTCCTTCCTTTCCTTTTGAATTGCAGAGTAATTACTTGTCTAGACTTGACTTTTGATTTCTTTGTAATTGTTGGAAAGTATATTTTAAGAAATTTTATACAATCATATGATTTTTTGTTACAGGAAATTGAGAAGTTATCATGTCCCACCTCCTAAACTACTGAGGTGTGTTGAAATTCTGCTGCTGGGAAAGTGAGAACTGGAAGGGCCTGTGGAATCCACTCAGTGCAAATTCCATCTCTCCCCATGCACATTTTAAAGGTCAATAAACTTCTCCCTTTCCATGTAAACGTTTAGGACAAGTAGTTGCTACTCTGGAAAAAATCTTTTTAAAAATTATTTCTGGTGAATATAAATGAAATTAAGTTGACAAACATTCAAGAAGATGTCAGACTGAAAATTTTAATTGCCTCATGAAATGATTGAATTTCATATTCATTTCCAAATTGCTCATTTTATTGCTTTGATTATCTTCTGCTTTCACAAAAGTTGAATTACTGTGGTGACTATTTTCCTTTTCTAAGGAAGTATTCTTTTTTCTTGCTAAAGTGAGCTATTGGTCCTTTACCATATGGATTCTTGAAATAAATCAGGGCCTTCATTCTGATGTTCTTCCCTGCCAGCTGAGCTGGGAAGTAGTCTAGCACTTTGCTCCAATTTTTAAATTTCTGTAAGCTGAGAACCCTTATTTGTAAAGTGAGGTTAATAGTATTAGCTGCCTAGGGTTTCTGCAATGAGTTAAGGACACATATTGAAAGTTCCTTATAGGGTATTTTGAGATAAAATGATGCTGAATGTGCCATGTTCTATCCTTTTCCCCTGTAATTTCTGATGTGATAGGACAGTGACGAAAGCAAACGGCGGTAAAGGGGGTAGTGTGTTGTGCCAGCTTGTAATTCACTAGCATTTCGAAGTAAAGCCATTAAGTCATTTTCTGAGATTATTATGTGTTACTTTGTACTCCTTCCAGCTGTCCCTGCCTTGACAAAGAGGTCCCCAAAAGATGACTATGATTGATAATAGCATGAATAAATCCTTAGCGAATCCAATTTTAATCCATGAGTATTGAGCACAGGTCATTATTTTATTGTTCTATGCATGCAAATAAATAAAATACTCATCCTTAGAAATGTACAGTTTATTTCTGGGCTACTCAATTATTGCTTTACCCCAGTGGTGTCAGAACAAAGTGGGAATTGGGGCAAACCCTGCTCTGGCGTGATTATGAAGCCACATCGTCAGCAGCGTTAGCAACACGTTGCTCAGATCCACTTACTCTGATGCATTCTAAGAGACTTAATCTAATTGAAAATCACCACCAGACACTGTTATTAGATGAAATTATGAGATGATGTGCTGCTGCGGCAGGGTCTTAGAGGTCTTATGTGCAACATAAAGTTTGAATGAAATGGGCATTTAAAGATCGTCATTATAGTATATCATATAGTCTATGATTCAAACATCAAATTATTAATAAGCTGAGATAAATACAATGTCTGGGATTTTAAAATGACAAACCAAAGGAAGCAAATGAGCTGATATTGTACCCAAAACACATTGTCACATAGACAAATATATTTGGTAATCACTATATAGGGTGCACCACTGAAGAACTAATTTTTTCACTCAAGCAGCAGAAAATAAGGCAAATATTTAAAGATAGGACATGATTTTTCCCCACCATAGACTCTGAGATACTTGGAGATTAAATGCCAATGAGAGATGCAAAGAGCATTTCTGAGGTATGTTGGGCAAGTGTGGTAGCGCCCCAACATCCCTTCCGTTCTAGCTGGCAGTCTCTAAGCACCGTCTCACCATTCTTCGGCTCTGTCATTTATTTAGGCCTGGGAACAAGTTGGCCCCACTAGAATGTAAGCTGCAGGAGGGAAGGATTTTTGTTCACTGATGCATTCCTAGGACTCAGAACAATGAGAAGCCTATGGTAGATAATAAATAATTATTGAAGAAAGAAAGAAAGGAAAAGAGGAGGAGATAAGAAGGAAGAGAAGGAGGGAGTGAAAAAAGGAGGGAAGAGGAAATGAGGAAAGAAGAAAGGGGGATAAAAGGGGGAAGGAAGGCAAGGGAAAGATGGGTAGAGGGTGGCACAAGGTGAGAGGATTGCTCGGGGTTCCTGCAGTCAATCCATGAACCAGCGCCTCTCTCCATACCAGACCTGAACAGGATTGTTTTGCCTTATTGCTACTGGACGCCATTCTAAGACCATGAAGGCAACCAGGCATAAGGTGGAGTTGATCCTTTCTTATGGAGCACAATACATTTTATCTCATTTAACCAGAATTGAGTCAGAAGTTCCATTTCTTAACAGCTGAGTACTTTCTAACATATAGTCTGGATTCCAGAGTTTGGAGACAGATACTGGAGCTGAGAACCATATTACCCACTGGAACCTGGTATGGTGCCCACAGTACAGTTCTGTGTAATCAGCAATAAGGTTGGCAAGAAGGCAACATTCCCCCCACCATGTGTCAAGCCCTGTGCTCATGATTTCCATGAACTATCTCTCTATGCTAGCCTTACTATGTGGGTATTATTATTGTCAGTTTGCAAATGCAGAATTTGAAGCTCCAGGAAGGTAAGGAAATTTTGTAAGGTGCATGGCAGTTAGAGAGCTGATCTAGGATATTAATCCATGTACTGGACTCTAGAGCTCAAGCTTTGTACTTCTAAACTACACCCTCATGGGTCTTATTTTGGCCTGCCTTTTAGATTTCCCCTTTCCATTCATGTGATCTACCTAGAACAAAACACAAAATTAGGCTTTAGCTTCTCTCCACATAATCCTCAATGCCAAACTCTCCCTGAGAAGTGTAATGGAAGTATGTTGGGTCTCCTGGTTCCCATTGTCAAGAATGAGTACGGGCACCCAGCCAATGGCAGAGTTATCACAGAAACAGTGCAAGCTCACACAAGAAAAAGAAAGAAGGTATACAAAGTGAAGGTGCAGAGGGAAGCGGAACAGAATAACACAAAGGGAAAATACCTTCGAGAGAGAGAGAAACAGTTCAGTCCTGAGTGGAGAAAGACCGGGAGTCTGAGCGCAAGCTGCCTTTTATAAGCTCACTAGTTCGTGCTGCCTTTCTCCTGGCAGGACTGGTAGTCATTTCCTGCCTTTTGGGTGAATGAAAGGTTGGGGTTACATAACAGATCACAAGACAGGGTACATAACAGGATGAGTAATAACAGGTTCCTTTTCTACCCAGGCCTCTTCCCCAGAACCCTTCCTGAAGCCTCACCCCTGCTGTGCTGATGAGATGATAATATGGAGCTCAAGGTCAGTCACAGGTCCCTAGGCTCGTCTTCCTGTGTATGTTCCCACCAGGAACAGTTCCCAGCTGCCATTGGTTCCTGATCTCAAGCCTTAGCCACTTCCTTGCCACCTGTTCACTCTCCATCAGACCTAAGAACTATGTACTTAATTACTAAAAATTTTTAGCTTTGCCACTGCCTTTGAGTGTTTAAACTAGAGGATAAAAATGATGATTTAATATATGTTATTGACCTGGAAAAGTTGACATAAATAAGATATTCAGAAATATAGAAACAAAGATGATGGAAATCTCCAAACCAAATAGAATGATAGTAGGGCCAGTTATACATTTTTTAAGTTACACATGTAGGGGAAAGTGAGGCCTGACGGTTAGCATAAGACTCGCTTCCTGCTTGAGAGACCGAGAGAGTCACGAGAACGGCATGTGAGTTGAGTACGTGCTGGAGATCAGAAACCCGTCCTCCAAGGGAGAATGTCCAGGTGAGGTGTGGCAATGCCAGGCCTAAGGGTTATGCAAATATTCTCTAGACTTCAAAGGTCTCCTGACCCTGGAGGCAGAGGTCTTGCTTAAGGTCTGAGATTTTGCAAAAACAAGTTAGAGACATCATGTCTGACACTTTCCATATTCCCTCTTAGTTCTGGTGTCAGATAAGTAACTTTTAACTACTTTTTCCTGCTTTATGATAATAACTACAGACCCAGGTTAGTTCCACAGGACTCCTGGCAGAGTTCCTCAGTCTCCTGACACAGACTTGGTGTCAAGCCTCTTCATTGCTTGTCTGGTGACCCCAAACCCCTTCCTACACACTATCTACTGCTGGGAAAGTGAAAAAAGGAATGCAGAGGTTAAAACATAGTCTTCCTAAGTAAAATGTGTGCGTTTAGTTTTTCTAAAAATGTAATAAATGGTTTTTAAATAGGGAATAATAGTACATTAAGGATCAGTATTTACTCATGATAACTGCTTTCTGCACGTGATATTTTTATCTTGCTTGTCATTCCCTGACGTCCCATTCCCTGATTTCTGTGGATGGTGGATGTATCACTACGTGCTAATATTAATGAAGAATCTCTCTCAGGTGCCATGCATGTGAAGGCCCCCTCAGAGCATTATCTTAGGCCAAAAAGATATTCATACAGTCTACTTGGGAAATTTATGGAAAAAAGCTCAACCTGCCCTGATGATAATCTCTTGACTCTCTGCATTTTCACTACTGTCTTGATTTCTTTTTTATATTACTTCTCAATGCTTCTAGGACCTCAGACTCACTGAATTTGTCATTGGCTCCAATATTTCCTTTGAAAATGCTTTTGCTTTTTGTAGTGCTAAAATTCTACTTTTTAAAATTTATTCAGGGAAGATTTACTGCTAACCTACTAGGTAGCATGAAAGGAAGGGTAAGAAACATGAAAATGAAAAAGACAAGATTTCTTTCCTCAAATGGCTTCTAGATTATGGGGAAGATACTACTGAAGATTGAAAATACAGTCATATAAGAGAACTGTGTAAGGAAAGGGTTTTGAAAAAACCCAACAAGGGCGGCACCTGTGGCTCAGTGAGTAGGGCGCTGGCCCCATATACCGAGGGTTTGAACCTGGCCCCGGCCAAACTGCAATTAAAAAAAAAAAAAAATAGCTGGGTGTTGTGGCAGTGCCTGTAGTCCCAGCTACTCAGGGGGTTGAGGAGAGAGAATTGCCTAAGCCCAGGAGTTGGAGGTTGCTGTGACACCATGGCACTCTACCCAGGGCAACAAAGTGAGACTCTGTCTCAAAAACAACAACAACAACAACAACAACAATAAAAACCAACCTAAGTCTGCCTAGAGAATCTGGGAAAATCTTATGTAGAGAATTACTTAGCTGAACCCTAAAAATGACAATGGCATGGAGGAAACAGAGTGGAAGAAAGGACTGATACGTGACACAAATGGACCAGCCTGTGAAAAAGAATGAGGAAAGAAAGAAAGATTTGTCAAATTTAAGACATTACTATTGGCTAAATTCTTGTTTTCTCTTCTTTAGTTCAGATCTTTGTTTGCAAACTTATTATATCAAACCTATCAGGGAGCAAACCCTGTCACAATTTTTCAGAAGATGCCAATTGAATAAATACATGAATCAATGGATGAAATGATTGTCATTTTTTAATTTGTAATTTTAACAAAATTTTATGCTTTTACTTTAAGACTTTTCAATAGATTAAGAGGGTATAAGTGATTTTTCAATACATAGATAAATTGAATAGTGTTCGTGAAGTCAGGGTTTTGGTGTTCATGTCACCCAAATAGGATTGGGTGTGGTGTACCTGTCACTAAATAGACCCGGAACTGATAGGTACATACATCTACCATTTTTCTTCCTTCCAAGTTTCCAAAATCTCTTATACTTCTCTATATGACAATGAATACCCGTCATTCAGCTCCCATTTATAAGTGAGCATATGCAATATTTGCTTTTCCATTCCCAAGATAGTTCACCTGGATAATGGCTTCCAATTCTTTTTTTTCTTTTGAGACAGAGTCTCACTTTGTCACCCTCAATAGAGTGCCATGGCATCATATCTCACAGTAACCTCAAACTCTTGTGCTCAAGCGATTCTCTTGTCTCAGCCTCTCCAGTATCTGGGACTACAGGTGCCCACCACAATGCCTGGCTATTTTTAAAGACAGAGGTCTTGCTCTAGCTCAGGCTGGTCTCAAACCTGTGAGCTCAGGCAGTTCACCCGCCTTGGCCTCCCAGAGTGCTGGGATTACAGGTATGAGCCACTATGCCCGGCCAATAGCTTCCAATTCTATCTAAGTGGCTGAGAAAGACATTGTCATTATAGTGTTCCATGGTGTATATGATGTGTGTGTCACATACAGGGTGGCCATAGAGTTCATGTGCAATTTAAAATAGTGTGTAATTGCACATGAACTTTATAGCCACGCCATGTGTGTATATAAATATATCTCAGATTTTCGTTATTCACTCGTCAGTTGATGAACACTTAAATTGATTCTATATCTTTGCATTTGTGATTTGTGCTGTGATAAGCATAGCAGTGCATGCATCTTTTTGCTACAATGATTTCATTTCCTTTGAATAGGTCCCCAGTATGGGATTGCTGATCGAATGGTGGGTCTACTCTTGGTTCTCTGAGGAATATTCATACTGTTTTCCATAAAGGTTGTACTAACTTAACATTCTCACTTACAGTGTGTAAGCATTCCCTTTTCACTGCATCCACACCAACTTCTATTATTTTTCGACTTATCAGAGATGGCTATTCTGAGAGTAATAAGGGGAATGTCATTATGGTTTTAATTTTCAATTTCCTGATGGTTAGTGACATAAAGCATTTTTATATGTTTATCATTTCACATGTGCCATTCATATACTTTCTTTTGCCAAATGTCTGTTCATGTGTTTTTAATGGGGTTATTTGTATTTTTTCTTGCTGATTGGTGTCAGTTCTTTGTAGATTCTGGATATTAGTTCTTTGTCAGATTTATGGTTTGTGAATATCTTCTCATTCTGGAGGTTTATTTACTCTTTTGATTATTTCCTTTGCTGTATAGAACCCATTTATTTTAATTAAGTTCCATTTGTATATTTTATTTTTATCAGTTTGCTTTTGATATTTAGATCATAAATTCTTTGCCTAGGTTAGCATACAGAAGGGTTTCTCCTAAATTTTATCCTAGAATTTTTATGGTGTCAGGCCTTACATTTATGTCTTTAATCAATTTCACAATAATTTGCATGTATGTGAGACATGGGTATCCAGATTCATTCTTCTCCATGTAGCTATCCAATTTTCCCAGGATCATTTATTGAATAGGGTGCCCTTTCTCCAGTATATGTTTTTTTTTTTTTTTTTCATGTTTTGTTAAAGATTTGTTGGTTGTATGTGAGCGCCTTTATTTCTGGGTTCTGTATTATGTTTTATTGATCTATATGCCTATTTTATACCAATATTATGCTGTTTTCCTTACTATAAACTTGTAGTATAATTTACAATCTGGCAATGTGATTTTTCCAGATTTGTTCTTTTATCTTAGGATTATTTTTGCTATTTGGGTTCCTTTTAGGTTCTACGTGAAATTGATTCTGTGAGCAATGATATTGATATTTTCATGGGAGTTTCATTGAATATATTGATACTTCAAATCCAAGAGCATAAATTTTTTTTGCAATTGTTTGTGTCATCCATGATTTCTTTCATCTGTGTTTTACAGTTCTCCTTGTAGAGATCTTTTACTACCTTGGGTCATAAGTGTGTATCTAGGAATTTTATTTCTTTTTTGTAGCTATTGTAAATAGTGTTGACTTTCTGATTTGATTATTTGATTCTTAGCATGGCTATTATTGCTGTTTAGAAATGTTGTTGATTTGTGTATATTAATTTTGTAAATTGAGACTTTACTGAATTTATTTATCAATTCTAAGCATATTTTGGAGGAATCATTAGGAGTTGCTTTATCATTATCATTTAATCATTATCATTAGGTAAGTATATAATCATATTAAGGCCAAAAAAAATAGTTTCACTTCCTTTTATCTGATTTGGAGGCCCTTTATTTCTTTTTTTTGTCCAATTTCTCTGACTAGGACATCTAGTACTACATTGAATAGAAGGGTGATAATGGGCACCCTTATCTTTTTTAGTTTAGTTTAGGGGGAATGATTTTAACTTTACCCCATTTAGAATGACATTAGCTGTGGATTTTTCATATATGACTTTTATTATTTGGAGAATGTTTCTTCTATGCCTAATTTGAGTGTTTTCATCCTTCAGGTCTACTGGATTTTATCAAATACTTTTTTGTGCTATATTGAAATAATCATATGGTTTTGTTTTAATTCTGCTTATGTTGCAAATCACATTTTTTAGTTGCATATATTGCACCATATTTCCATTCCTTGATGAATCTCACTTGATCTTGGTTAACTATTTTTTTGATGTGCTGTTAAGTTTGGTTTGCTAGCTAAGGGCTGTTACTTCTATGTTCATGAAAGACAGTTTTCATTTTTTGTATGTCCTTTCCTAGCTTTGGTATCAGGGTGATACTGGTAAAATGAATTAGGAAGGAGCTTCTCCTTCTCAATGTTATGGAGTAGTTTCAATAAGATAGGAACCAATTCTTCTTTGTAGATTTGGTAGAATTTGTTCAGGATTCTGTCTAGTCTATGCTTTTTATTTTTTAATTGGGATTTTTTTATTTTTTATTTTTATTTTTTATGAAATCATAGCTGTGTACATTGATATGATCATGGGGTATCGTACACTAGCTTCACAGACCATTTGACACATTTTCATCACAATAGTTAACATAGCCTTCCTGGCATTTCCCCAGTTACCATGCCAAGACATTTACATTCCACATTTACTAAGTTTCACATATACCCTTGTTAGATGCCCCGCAGGTGTAATTCCACCAGTACCCCTCCCTCCACCCCCCTCCCCCCTCCCTCCTCTCCCTTTCTCCCTTTCCCCTATTCTTAGGTTGTAACTGGGTTATAGCTTTCATGTGAAAGCCCTAAATTAGTTTCATAGTAGGGCTGAGTACATTGGGTACTTTTTCTTCCATTCTTGAGATACTTTAC
>CAUYPK010087146.1:0-42001 GCA_963574355.1 Loris lydekkerianus | reverse complement strand
TAATATATTATTGTTAAAATTATATGCTTTTGTGTGAGTGTTTGTCTGTTTTGGCAGGTCACTGCGTGGTGTGGCTCTCTGACTCTCACAGTTTAAAATTTTGGCTCTTTGTGTCGAACTTGTTCGCCACCCCTGACCTAAAGTTTGTCAATTACTGCTTTATATATTGAAGTCCAGATAGTGCGACTCTTGGAGGTCAAGTTTTCTATAGTTTTCTGGTAAATTTTGCTTCCATCATTATCCTTAAAAATGCTTTGAAAGCAGATCGTAGGAAAATTAACCTTTAAGACACAAATGAGTTCTTAAAAGGAACATTTTCATTGATTTTTGAAGTGAAAAAGACTCCCTGGCTAATGAATCTTTTCCATATACAACATTGAGTCTTTCCTGAGTATTGTTAAAGAAATGAATTATTTCCCCCAAATAAACCTCTAATATGCAGTATACATCTGCCACTTGAGCTTACAGAGCATTGGTAGCGGTAAAAGTGGGTCCTCCAGTTTTCCCCTCTATAATATTATTATGCTATTTTATAAAGGGGAGATATTCTATAAATGACTTTCAAACTGGTTTCTGTAACTTTTTCTCAAGATTACTTTTTAAAACAATGTCTTAAGACACCCTAGGAGCAGTGTTCTCAGCCTCATCTATAAATGAGAATGAGAAAGCTTGAATGACTATCCAAGGTCAGTCAGATAGTTAAGTAGAAATCATGCCTGGTGACCCTGACTTCTACTTCAGTTTTTCCATTTTCATCTGTAAGAATCTGGCAGTCACATTCTTATAGCAGCTTCAAGAAATACTAATGAAATATTTTATCAGAACTCTCCTGTCTTCATCTGAGGTGATCACTCACACACAAAAAAATTGCATTTTGTAACCACCAGGTCATAGTTACCTCCCCGGAGTCACCAATGGGAATAGAGATGAGGGCCTGAATGTTTGTGTCCCCCCAAAATTCGTATGTTGAAATGCTATCCCCCAACATGATGGCAGTAAGAGCTGAGGCTCTGGGGAGTTGATTAGGTCCCTCATGAAGGACACCGATGCTCTTCCGAAAGGTGTCCAACAACATTCTCACCCCTTTTCACCACATGAGCTTCCATCAGGAAGGGAGCCATCAGTGAGCCAGGAAACAAAAGCCCCACCAGACCCTGAGTCTGCTGGCATCGTGACTTCCAACTCCCCAGACTTCAGAAATTTGAGAAATAAATGTCGGCCATTTAAGCAACCCAGTCTATGGAATTTTTGTTATAACAGCTTGAACTGGCTAAGACAATTGGGTTATTTAAAATGGCATCTGAGGCAGTGCCTGTGGCTCGGTGAGTAGGGTGCTGGGCCCATATACCAAGGGTGGCAGGTTCAAACCCAGCCCCGGCAAAGCTGCAACAAAAAAATAGCCGCCCGTTGTGGCGGGCGCCTGTAGTGGCAGCTACTCAGGAGGCTGAGGCAGGAGAATTGCCTAAGCCCAGGAGTTGGAGATTGCTGTGAGCTGTGATGCCATAGCACTCTAGGGAGGTCAATAACGTGAGACTCTGTCTCTACAAAAAAATAAAATAAAATAAAATAAAAAATAAAATGGCATCTGCATCACTGCTTATAATTCATAACCACCAGCAGAAAGAAAGTTTCTGGTAGATTAAATAAAATAAATTGATAGCACAATGTATGCTGTTGTGACTAGTAGGCCAAAGTCATTCTCATAATATTAGGTAAAAGTTTTCACCAATGTGTGTTAAAGGTACCCAACTTCTTTTTCATGTATTTTTTAATTGAAAAGGATAAATATAAATGCATTTTTTCCTATTTTTTTTTCCCCAAAGGAAACTTACAGAGAGAACAGGTCACTATGAAAGGTTAGGAGTGACAGAGCAGGGAAACACAAAAGGAGTAAGAAAGTGTAATCAGGAACAATTTACTCCTAGTTTTGTGTTATCTTTAGTAAAAACTTTCTCTGCCTAACCTAGTGTTTTCATACTTTGTGCTAATTCTTTAGACTCTCTTTTTCCTCTGGTAAAGAATAATCTTCATTTGGAAGATGGACAGCTTGCCACAGAATCACTTCACAAAGAAGGAAGAAGCTTTGTCTTTAATGATAAAACCTCCATTGTCAATGGACTTAGTTACTGCTTCAGCATCTACGGCCCACAAACTAAGGAGAAAGGAGATAGAGAAACAAGGCGAGCACAAGAAGGGAGCAGTGGAGACCATTGTATGGAATAGCTAATCAGTGGTGCCCAGGAAGTCTCTTACTCTCTTCTACTGAGACCAAACAGAAAGGAAGCAAATTTCCCAATGTGTACAGGCAAACTTTTCCACCCTTGACCGTTGTATCATTCTGTCACATTCCTATCAGTTACCCAGACAGCACCATGCTCTCACCAAAAAAGCAGAAAACTTATTCATCTGGGAGGTTAGGCTGGAGGAATTTGTCCCAACCCTATGAAATAAATGACTTGTAAAAGCAAGAGGATTGACTCAACAACTCTCAAATCAAGACTATGAAGTGTCGGATTTTAGCTCCAAAAAAAGACATAAAAAGAACTTCTACCAGACTTTTCAACATGGCTGCAAAATTATACATCATTTCCTAATTATCAACTCCCTGCACACCACCCGCCCTCACACACACACGCACACACACACACACTCTGGAGAGTTGGTAGCTGCCTTGTGAGTGGTGGTTATAATCATGGTGGTTGTTTTGATGGAGTTGGTTTGTTCTGCTTTTTCTTTCATTTTATATAAAAAGCTGAGTTTTCAAAACACTTTTAAGATGCCCCTTGCATTTTTACAAGTAAGTTATTGACGTGAATACATTGTAAATGTAACAAAAATATATTTAGTAGCCATGAAAAATAAAATTTATGGATTCTTGGGGTATATTCTAACAGGAATACATATTTTTAAATCGTGATTTTTATGGTATAATAAAAAAAAATTCTACCAAGAGTAATTAGCTAAATAAAAATCAGATTTCCTGTAAAGGTAATTTCTATTAGAAATTGTTCTGACAAAATAATGAGATTAAAGCCAAAATAAAAACTTAATAAAGACAGCAAATGTTTTAGTTACTTCTTTGGAAAATGGTACCCAAGGACTACATGTGCTGAAGCTGGTGGGTCAGAGGACACTGTCTAAATTCAGTGCCCCCTCCTGCCTGGCTCCATCCCCACCCACATGCAATATGCCCTTCTTAATTGAATATTGGTTTCTCCATTCAAGCAATGAGAGACTAGCTGATATAATTCCTTCAATAGTTAACGAGGTAAAAATAAAATTATTTAGTAAAAAGTGCTTACAAATTCACAAATTTTTAAATCACTATTTATTAGTTATTAACAAAAATTCTCAAAAAAATGTCTAAAATAGGGCAGTGCCTATGGCTCAGAGAGTAGGGCACCGGTCCCATATACCGAAGGTGGCAGGTTCAAACCCAGCCCTGGCCAAAACTGCCAAAAATAAATAAATAAATAAAAGAAAAAATAAAATAAATACATAAATAAATAATGTCTAAAATATACAGGTTATTAAATATTGAATGAGAATGGAATAAAGGATCAAGGCCTATTATAGAGGATATATATGATCATATTATCACTCATAAAATGTTAAGGCAGAGCACTAAATAAATAAACTATAGTGCTTCAGGCAACAGAACAACATAACGATAGTTATAATAATGTACTTTGCATGTATGTGGTAACTTACAACTTAAAAACTCATTTACCCTTCCCAGTGTGGCTACTATTATTTCTTTTTTATAACTATTATAATAAAAACATTAAGCGATCTGGCCAAGGCAGCCCAGTTCTAAACTGCACAGCCAGGACTGAAATCCGATCTTCATATGTTCTTTCCAATAAGTGATAGTTAGCAAGCAAATTTTCTAATGAATCCAAATGCTTCTATTATACGACAAAATTCAAGGAAAAAGCCTCTAAGAAAAATAAGAGTATGCAAGAATGTGGAGAAACTGGAACCCTATGTACTCCAGGTAGGAACGTAAAATGGTATAGCCACTGTAGAAATGGAATGAGATTCTTCAAAAATTAAATTTGGAACCACCATGTAATTCAGTCATTTTACTTTTGGGGATATACTCAAAAGAATTAAAAGCAAGGACTCAAGCAAATATTCATGTTCATGTTCACAGCAACACTATTCATAGCAGTTACAAGTTAGAGTCAACTCCAGTGTCTATGGACAAATAAGTGGATAAGCAAAGTATTTTACACACACACACACAGAGTGGAATATTATTCAGCCTTAAAAAGGAAAGAAATTCTACAACATAAGTCTAGGTTTACCTTAAATAAAATAAACCAGTCATAAAAGAACAAATGCTGTATGATTCCACCTAAATGAAGTAAATTGAGCAGTGATATTCACCGAGACAGAAGAATGGTGAGAAGGGAAAATGAGGAGTTATTATTTAATAGATACAAAGTTTCAGTTTTGCAAGATGTGAAGAGCCCAAAGACAGATGATCGTAAAGGTCGCACAGTAACGTGAATGTACTTAATGATGCACACCTGTGATCCTCGCACTCTGGGAGGCAGAGGCAGGTGAATGGCCAGAGTTGGGAGTTGGATACCAGCTTGAGCAAGAGCGAGACCCCATTTCTAAAAATAGTCAGGGGCTGTGGTGGCTGGAGAGAGAATTACTTGAGGCACGAGAATTGCTTGAGCCCAGGAGTTTGAGGTTTCTGTGAGGTATGTATGATGCCATGGCACTCTACTGAGGGTAAAAAAGTGAGACTCTGTCTCAAAAACAAAAAATGAAAGAAAGAAAAGAAAGATACTTTTAAAATGTAAAAATCTCATCCAAATACAAAATAAGATCAAAAATAAGAAGGAACAGCTTCTCTGGATGAGAAGGAACCAACATCAGAACTATGGCCGTATAAACAAACGGACTATTTCAATAGCACCACAGAATCACAATGGCTCTCTAACCATGGGTCTCGACCAAAAGGAAAATGCAGAAATGACAGATAAAGAATTCAGAACATAGATCATAAAATGTTGAAAACCAAAACAAAGAAACCAAAAGAAAAAAATTCAGAACATGAATGAAAAATTTACTAAAGAGGTAGATAGGAAAAAACTTCTGGAAATGAAAGACACATCGATAGAATTATAAAATGTAGTTGATAATTTGAAAAATAGAACAGACCAAGCTGAAGAAACAATTTCAGAGCTTGAAGACAAGTCTTTTCACTTAACTCAGGGAGACAAAATTTTTCTAAACAAATGTAAAAAATGAACAAAGCTGTTGAGAAATGTGGGATTATGTAAGCAAAAAGTTTAGAAAAACTATTTGAGATAATAATTGAGGAAACTTCCCTGGTGTTGCTAAAGATTTAGACATCCAGATATAAGAAGTTCAAAGAATTCCTGGGAGGTTCATTACAAAAAGTATTATCACCAAGGTACACTCTCATTTAGACTATCTAAAGTCAACCTGAAGAAAATAATTCTAAGATTAGTGAGACAAAAGCATTGATAGAGGATACCCAGAAAAACTAAGGTCTGAGAGAACAGAGGTTTTCTCAAGGAGGGCCCAAGGACACGGCTACAAGGTCCTCCCCCTGGTGACTCAGCTGTGAGGAATTTGTAGAAACTTAACTTCCTGGGACCTGGAAACTAACGCTTGCTTCCGCTTCTGTAAAAGCCTCCGGTTCTATAAAAGCGTCCGGTTCTGTAAAAGCCTGAGCCCACTTGTCCAGCTTGATTCAAACTGACTAATGAGAAAGGTACCTGTGGGCCGGAACTTTTTGACTGGAGATAAAAAGGAGAAGACTGAGCCAGTCAGGGAACGTGGCCATTTTAGACTCTTGTCACCTGTCACTCCACCAGCTGGAATCAAGCCTTTCCTCTTTTAAACACAGCATTTGGATGTTCCTTCTCTCCATTAGGCAACAAAATAACTTATAAAAGAGCTGATCCTGCTAAAACTGCTCCAGACTATTGAGAAGGGAATCCTCCCTGATTCGTTCTGCATAAGCATTATAACCATAAAACCAAAGCCCAGAAAAGACAAAACAAAAAAGAAAACTACAAACCAATGTCCCTCATGAACACAAATGCAGCAAAATACTAAGTCCAAAAGCAGCTCAAAAAGACAAGTGGGTATGACCCTATGGAAGCAAGGATGGTTCAACAAGTCAATAAAAGTATTCCACATAAATGCAATTAAAAGTAAATATATATATGTATATATATATATATATATATATACACATATACATATACATATATATAATTCTTTTTTGTAGTTAATAATTGCAGCTCAATAATTGAATTCAGTAGTCTCAGTTTACAAAACCAATGTACTCAAATTAGTAACACTTTTGTACACTAGTAACAGGCAAGCTAGAAATCAAATAAAGAATGCTATCCCATTTATAATAGCTGCAAAAAGAATAAAATACCTTAGCATACACTTAACCCAGGAGGCGAATGATCTCTACAAGAAGAACTACAAAATGATGATGAAAGAAATTGTAGATGACACAAATGGAAAAACATCCATTCTCACAGTCTGGAAGAATCAATATCATGAAACAGTCATACTGTCCAAAACAATCTACACATTTAATGCAATCCCCCTCAAAATACCAATGTCATTTCTCAGAGACAGAAAAACAATCATAAATTCTCATAGATCCAAAAAAGAGCTCAAATAGCCAAAGTAATCCTGAGCAAAAAGAAGAAATCTGGAGGCACCACATTAACAAACTTCAAATTATATTATGAGGCTATAGCAAACAAAACAACGTATTCTGGTATAAAAGAGACACACAAATTAATGGAACAGAGTTAAGAACCCAGAAATAAGCCAAATACCTATAACCAAGTGACCTTTGACAAAGCAGACAATTTCCTATCTCTCACCATATATAAAAATCTACTCAAGATTGTTTAAAGACCTAAATTAAGACCTGAAATCATGAAAATTCTAGAAGAAAACCTAAGAAAAATGCTTCTGGACATTGGTCTGGGCAAAGAACTTATGGCTAAGACCCCAAAAGCAAAAGCAACAAAAACAAAAATAAATTGGTGGTGCTTAATTAAATTTAAATGCTTCTGCACGGGGAAAAAAATGATCAACAGAGTAAACAACTTACAGATGGGAGAAAATGTTCACAAACTATACATCTGACAAAGGACTAATATTCATGATCTGTTGATCATTTAAAAAAAAAAAAAAGAAAAAAAACCAATGTGTTCAACATTATTAACCATTTTTTTTTAATTAGGAATACAAAGTGAAATCACGATGAGATACCACTGTACACCTCTCAAAATAGCTAAAATGAAAAATAATAGTAACAACAAATGCTGTACAGAGGCCAGGTGCCGTGGCTCACACCTGTAATCCTAGCATTCTGGGAGACTGAAGTGGGTGGTTCACTTGAGCTCAGGAGTCGAGACAAACCTCAGCAACAGTGAGACTCCATCTCTACTAAAAATACAGAAATTAGTCAAGTTTGATGACGCATGCCTGTAGTCCCCAACTACTCAGGGGGCTGAGGCAAGGGGATTACTTGAGCCCAGGAATGTGAAATTGATGTGAGTTATGACGGCATAGCACTCTAACCTGGGGCAACAGAGTGAAACTCTGTCTCAAGAGAAACCAATGCTGTGAAGAACACAGAGAAACTGATCACTCATACGTTGCTGACAGGACTGTGAAATGATACAACCACTCAGGATAGTTTACCAGGGGCTTTCAAAACTAAAAAATGTGTTTATTACATGATCCAGCAATTTTATATTTTAGCATTTATCCCAGAGAAATGAAGACTTATTGTCACAGACGCTCTTTTATACTAATGTTTATTTCAGATTTATCCATATTAGCCCAAAACTTGAAACTACCCAAATGTCCTTCAAAAGGTGAATGGCTCAATAAACTGTGGGATGTCCATACCGTGGACTACTAGTCAGCAGTAAAAGGCCATGAACTATTGATACACTCAACAACTTGAATGAACCTCAAAAAATTATTCTGCCATGAAGAAACTAGGTCTCAAAAGAATTCATATTGTGAGATTCCATCTCTCCAACAATCATGAAATAACATAATTATAGAGAACAGATTAGTGGTCCCCGGAGCTTAGAAATAGGGGAGGAGAAGGGCATAAAGAGGGAACATAAGTGACATCCAGTTACCTTGACTGTGGTGGTGATTACACAAAGTTACATTTGGGACAAAGTTACATAGAGCTACATGCACACAGACACACACATAGTTGGTGCATGTGTGACTAGTAAAATCTGAATAAACTCCATGAACTAGGCCAATCTCAAGTTCTTGATGTTACTATTATCCTGTAGCTGTGTGTGGTGGGCCTTAGAGGTTTGAGAAGGGGTGAACAAGACCTCTCTGCACACTTCTTTGTAACCTCCTGAGAATCAATAGTTGTTTGAAATTAAAAGCTAAAAAAAAACCTAATAAAATACCTCTGTTTTTTTAAGTAGACCCTATTCTGATAAATTCTTCATTCTACAGTTTCTTCAGTTAAACATGTATTTTTCCTGAACCAATTTAAGACCAATTTCTTTGTCCATTTAATTTGGCAACAATTTATTTCCCAAATAATAAATGCCTGTGTAATGAAATAAAATTATCAGGAGGCAACTTTGCATCCATAAAGACTATGTACAGGTTTGTGAATACAAAAGTTATTTAGCTGAATGAACAAAATAGCATTCCACTCACACAAATAGTGCTATTCTCTTACTTTAACAGTTTGCGGCCCCCTTTAAAGGAAACAACATTGAGATTAGGAATGGAACAGACCACTCCACCACCAGACATTTTTATCAACTAGGTTGTTGCCCTTTCAATACCAAATTGGTGAACGAACATGGCAGACAATCTTAATAAGCTAGTTTGCACATTTATGAAGACTCTGGAGCTTAATAAACTGTTATAGGGCAATGAAAGTTTATGGAGATCACTAGAGATGTCAGAATAGCACTCCAAAGGCAGAGTACAATTTAGTAATTCTCATCTAAATCCCAACCCATCTTTTTCAATTAGCCCTGTCTCACTCATAAGGAGATTCAATTTTCTTATTTAGCATCCTGTTTACCTAATATTTAGTTGACCATGTTGAAGCCCTGCCATGGGATAAGATATATGTAACAAACTTAAGGCATTTCATTTCATAAAAGTTGACTTCTACTCTCTCAGCTATACAAATAAAACTTGATGAACAGTTAGAGAAGGAAGGAGAATAGTAGCTGAGAGTATACACAATACACCATACCAATAAAACTACAACAGGACAACCCCTGAAGCTAAAATATTACACACTCACACTGTGGGTGGGAACTAGATAATGAATCATGTCCCCTTGTTTTTAAGCATATCCTCTGTCAGCTTAAGAGTTTATCTCTACAGTGATGACTATTGCTGCTCAAATTAGAATTATAGTTAAACTCATATGTATTATGTCAAAAGCAACTGGTAAGTTTATAATGATCATAACCTTTAAGAGCAAGATTCTGTAAGTTACTTATGGGGCTCCACTTACAACCTGGTCCTTTTTCTCCCAGTGGTGGCATCCGTCAGCTTCCCCCATTCCTGAGTCTCTTCTCTCCATGAATCGTGGAACTCAGGAAAACCTAGACTTTTGTCATGGCTGAGAAAAGATGAAAAAGGCAAATGCCTAAAACTGTACTGTAAGCCCAGTCCATCACAGCATATAGGGTTATTAAATGGATTCCTGAAAAAAATCAAAGAAAAAAATGTATCTTTTGTACTTTTAAATGACAAACACAGAAGTTGTCCTTGAGAAAATCACAGCGGAATTAAAACCTCTGACTAGCCCACAGCTAATTAGATGGATAACATTTCTTTATTTAGCTACTAAGTGTTTTTCCCCAAGGGTATTTTCTATGTAGACCCAACCAAAAGTGCTTCTATTTATAAACAAAACTGTTCAACCAATATCTTTTCTACATATTCCTATCTACCAACCAGTGTGCGATGTTTGAAATAGCTAAAGGCAGGGGGAAAATAATTCAGGGTCTAAGATAAACCAAAGGGAAAATAGGCAACAGATTTTCGTGGTCCTTACTTTAGAGGCAAAATGAATTATTTTTTTGAGAAGGTTCAACTGACAGCTACTGTTAGAGTGGGAACTTCTCTCTTTTACACCTAGTTTTCTTCACCAAACCATACAATCATGCCAAGTTGACCTCCCAATCAGCTACAAGGAAGATCCGTAATTCACTTTTTTTTCTTCCTGTGGGGTTTTCTTCTTCAATCGTCTAAAATTAAGTAAGAAAATTTAACAACTTATGAAGGTAAGTGCATTTTAAGAGTAACACTCCCCACTTAAAGTCTACATAAACAAGTTAGGCTCTTCATTAAATCCCTTTAAAATAATTATTGCAACATCTTTTTATACATAGGAAGCAATAGAAGTATAATCATTGTCTCCAGTTTGCACACAAAGAAACTGAAGCTCATAGACATTAAATGATTTCCCCCAAATAACACAACTCACTAACAAAAAAAAATTATAATGGTTTAGTATATAGTTTCCTTCTATCTTTGCTTTGTTTACTGAGAAATACAGTTTACAAGTATATTGTTAAATAAAGTTTACCCTAACTCGAAAAAAAGTTTTTAAATTTAAACACAGAACTCTATAGAATACACCGTTTATATTACTTATTTTCTTTTTAAAGTTCAGTTTGATAACTTCATATGCTGTTATTTCTGTCAGTAATCGCAATATATTCTTAAATCTATCTTTAATTAATTCAGAGTAGGAAATCTTTGAACAGACACCTTTTTAATGACTTAATTGATTCTGAAGCCAATTATATCTTATTTTTAGTCTCCCACAGAGCCTAATTTCTAATAATCTTTCCTTTGTGCAACTTAGCCATTTACATGAATCTTCTCTGACTTTATGATTTCTAAACTAGGCAAGTGCACTCAGTGCAGGAAATTCAGACCCATAACCTTTTAGGACACCACATTTACAGAAGCACCTCTCACATCAGAAATAGCAGATCTGTGTGTTTGGTAGAAAACATTTTGAAAAGACGGCAGCCAAGTATCTTGATCTAACAAAATAATTGATATTTGATAACTTTCTCTTTTTTACCATTTTTATTTCAAAATATTAAGAGGGTACAAATGTTTTTGGTTACATAGATTGCTTTTATAATTCTTGAGTTATGACTATAAGAGTGCCCATCACCCAAACAGAGTTCCTTGTACCTACTAGGGAGGTTTTTCCCCATCCCCTATTTTCCCCTCCTCCCTCTTTGATTTCCACTGAGTTTTACTTCCCTGTGGGCACATGTGTCCATCTGTTAGTTCCAATTTAATAACAAGTACATGTGGTGTACCTTTTCCCATTATTTAGATACGTCACTTAGGTTAATGGTCTCTAGCTCCATCTAAATTGTTGCAAAAGGCATTAATTCATCCTTTTTATAGCTGAGTACTACACGATGATATACATACACTACATTTTGTTAATCAACTCATGAATTGATGGGCACTTGGGGTTGATTCCACATCTTTACAATTATGAGTTGTTCGGCAATAAACATTTGAATGCCAGGATCTTTTTGATTAAATTACTTCTTTCTCATTGGATAGGTACCCAATAGTGGATTTGCTCAATGAAACGGTAGGTCTATTTTCAGCTCTTTGAGAAATCTCCATACTGTTTTCCATATGAACTAATTTTCAGTTTCACCATCAGTGTATAACCATTCCTTTCTCTCTATACCTTCTCTGCTTCCACACCACATCAATTGTTTTTGAACTTTTTTATAAAAGGTATTTTAATGGGGGTAAGGTGACATCCCACTGGAGGTGAAAGACTTCTACAAAGAAAACTATAAAACACTGAGGAAAGAAATTGCAAGATGACATAAACAACTGGAAAAACGTATCTCACTCATAGATAGGTAGAATCAACATTGTGAAAATGCCCTATCCAAAGTGATTTACAGATTCAAGTCAATACCCATAAAAATTGTAATGTCATATTTCAAAGATCTACAAAAAAATTCTATACTTTGTTTTGAACCAGAAAGGAACCCAAATAACCTAAGCAATTTTAAACAAAAAGAAAAAATGTGGAAGTATCATGTTATCAGACTTCAGGACAAGGTTATAGTACCCAAAACAGCATGATATTGGCCCATAAATAGAGACAATAGAACAAAACAGAGGACCCCATCATAAAACCACGCACATATGGACAACCTGTTTCGTTCTTGAAGAGGAATAAAACAATATACATTGTACACTGAAGAAAAGAAGCCCTGCTCAATGAACAGTGCTAAGAAGATTGGACAGCTGTATACAGAAGAATGAAAGAGGATTTATCTTTCTTGCCTCTCACAAAAACTAATTCATGATGGATAAAATATTTAAATGTAAGGGAAATTATAAGTATTATAGAATAAAATGCAGAGCAAGGTCTTATCAGCCTGGGCAAAGAATTTATGACTAAGACCCCAATGGTAATCACAGCAACAACAAAAACAAGTAAATGGGACTTGATTGAATTAAAAACTTCTATGAAGCTAAGGAAATAATCAACAGAGCAAATAGACAACCTACAGAATGGGAGAAAATATTCTCAAGCCATACATCCCATAAAGAGTTAATATCCAGAATCTAGAAATAACTCAAATCAACAAGAAAAAAAGCAAACAACCCCACTAAGAAATGGGCAAAAAAATATGAACAGAAGCCTTCGAAAGAAGATAGACAAATGAAGTCTATGAAAAAATGTTCAACCTCTCTGGCCCCATATATTGGAGGTGGTGGGTTCAAACCCGGCCCCGGGCCAAAAACTGCAAAAAATAAAAAATAAAAATAAATAAAAAAGTTCAACTTCATTAATCATCAGGGACATGCAAATTAAATGATTTGATAGTTTTCTAACATATGGAAATGAACTGTCTTGTAGAAGAGATAGCTTTTTCAGCTTTAAACAAAGGTAGCTTATGGGGTAACAGTGGTCCTGTAGAAATCAAATACCTATGTTATAATTAGCCAAAGAAGGAAACCATATAACAAAATTTTTAAATTAGTATCCAAGTGGGGATTGTCAAAACTAAAAGGAAAAAGTAAAACAGGCAACAAATACGACAAAAAGGGCTACTGTCTTTCATTCTCAAAGAACCCTTTTAACTGTATAAGAAAACTGCTTTAAAAAGAACAAGAATTTAAATGGAAACATTTCAGGAAAATTATTGAAAAGCACATAGAAAACATTCACCCTCATTAGTATTCAAAGAACATAGGCGAGGCTGTGGTAAAGTGTGATAAAAGTGCTGCCAGTGGCTTTGTAAACTGGAAAAATACTTTTGAAATGCAACACGCATGGGGCATGAAAGTGCTCGTGGAACCTTGGCGGGATCATCTCACACTTGGCACTCACGTTCTAGACCTGACCACCGCTGTGAGGTCACTGACACATCCACATTCCAACCCCCTCTGGTGTCATCTTTTGGTAAAGTGTGGTTGGTGTCACGGTTCTGAGCAAGAAGTGGAAAAGTAAGCCAACTGCTTTCATTCCTCCTTCTTCCCGCTTTAAATTGGAAAATGGTAGCTGTAACTATAGCAGCTATCTTTTGAACCAAAAATATTATAGAACTGTTGGAGTTAAAATTAGTAAACAACCAAATCAATGCCAACAATCACCACATAAGCTCCAAACTTTCTATGCATGAAAAGCAGTCTCTGGTTTGTTTGAGGCACTTAATGGTACACAAAAGAATTAATTTAATAGGAGAAAAAGGGGATGTACCTGTGGCTATTTACAGCATATTGCTTATTATGCTTATAATTATGCTTATAATTGGGGAATGTTTAGGAAATAATGGTGACACAAATCAGATTTAAATGAACAGTCTGAAGATCACATGCAGGTTGATTAAATTCATGACTCCAGTATTCTTTTATCCATTCCTATATACTCTCCCTTTGCCATGAGACTTTGCTGTACTTATTCTCAACAAAGAGGCAAGCCTGCTTCCCTGCCCCGTGATTCTGAGTTGAACCATGGGACTCATCTTAGACAGTGGGAGTTCTGCAAGCATGACATGAGAAATGGTGAAAAGCACTCCTGCAATAGTACTTTTTCTCCCACTGACATCTTAGCCTTCTCCACGGAAAGAGTTCCAGACCTTGCTACTGGAGCTAAGACATGTAAAGTAAAGCCTCGTTTTCCCAGTGGTCTGAGCTGGGGCCATTCTAAGCCACCTGGCAGCAAGGGAGCCTGCAGACATATGAGGCAGCCCATCCAAGATCATGGAACTGCCTAGACCAGACTAACACAGGAAGAAGCCCACAGGCCATCCGCTGAGCCTGTCCAGAGCAGCCAATTCTATATGTTTTTGTGAAGTAAATAGATATTTACTTTTGCATGTCTCAGAGGTTTTGTGGCTGTTACAGAGTATTTAGGTATATGGCAATAGATAACTGATACAATGTAAAAAGTTAATTTTTAAAAATACACATTAATCTATTTAATATCCATTGAGCACCCATTGTGTATCAGGTGTAATGTTCTGTTAAAAGAGGTAAGATTGGGCAGCGCCTGTGGCTCAGTGGGTAGGGCACCAGATGCATACCCAGGGTAGTGGGTTCAAACCCAGCCCCAGGCCCAAACTACAACAAAAAATAGCCAGGCATTGTGGTGGGCACCTGTAGTCCCAACTACTCGGGAGGATGAGGCAAGAGAATCACCTAAGCCCAAGAGCTGAAGGTTGCTCTGAGCTGTGATACCACAGTACTCTACAGAGGGTGATAAAGTGAGACTCTGTGTCGAGAAAAAAAAAAACAGTAGGATGCAGAATTGTATTATCCTATGAATCTATGACTCTGGAGTTGTAAATTATAACCAATGTATGTGGGAAAAGGCTGGGAAGAATGCAGAAGCCACGGGTTATTTTTATTGGCTCGTTTGCCTTTGCCTTAAAAATGACTGCTGCAGCCCCATGTTTGTAAACGGGTGGCTTGCAAACAGAAGAGAGGTATGAATTGAAGAAGCAAAGAGAATGAAAGATCAAAACTGTGTACAAGCAGGGAAGGAGGCATTTGGAAGACCAGGCAGTCTTTTTGGTATGAAACATACAAGATCGTGTTTGCAGTCACAGCACTAACATTGCGAAACATGGAGCCATGGGGAGGGGCGAGAGACAGAAAAACTGAGGTGTGGAGTCAGCCAGGAGAGGCAGCAGCAGCCAGACCCAAGCACGTGTGGGGGCAGAGTGGAAAGAAAATGGGAACGAAGATGGGATAGTTGATCTGCTTTAACCGTGGAAGGGCAGGAAGCTGATGAAGCCACTGTCTCAGATCCTCTATTTTCTTAAGCCCCATTGCAGCAGCAAAGTTATCTAAGAGTGAAGCAGGTGAGGGGAGGAGAGGACAGAAGGAGATTCAAAGAAGTGATAAAGGTCTCGGAAAGGAAATAGTATGAGCAACTCTGCTGAATTCTGTTGAAACTTCTTATCTTTATCAAAGGAGAAGTTTTGAGAAGAATTTTGAAAAGTGCTTTGAAGTGACAGTGGAGACAAAAAATAAAAAACCTATGTAAAAGTAAAAATGGCTTCATTATGATCTCGACCGTGGTATTTCTAAAAATTTTCATTTTTAAAACTCCTTGTTAATTTACTTAGGGTTCAGCATGGATTCTGTAAGACATGGAAATTTAAGTATCAGGTATAAAGACATAAAATACAGATCAAAAGTTGCTTACATGAGAAAAAATTTCAAGTTATCTTCATGCACCCAGTTTACAATTATAACTTTACTTAGAACATTTTAACTGCTCCATTACTTCATGTGGGTTTTTTCCCCTAATTCTATTTTTGCTGCCTTAATAGTTTCTGCCCCAAACTGCATTAAAAGATTCTATAGCTGTAAATTTCTGAGTAGTACTGTGGGAATAAAATAACCAAAAGATTGGATCTAAACAAAAATATGCATAGAAGAGATAATTTTTGTTTAAATATATAATTTAACTCTCCCATCCCTGCCACCATCAAATTGCCTATGGAACTACAAAAGGATATTTTATTAAGTTTGCTGAATAGAGTTGATATAAATGATTTAAGAATCAGTTTAACTTTGACTATAACTTCTTAAGTTTTAAGGGAAAAAAAAAAAAATGGAGTGAGGTCCAAAGTTATTGACACCCACTGTTGTCCTGGCTTCTCCAAACCAAAGCATAACTTAAGTAAGCAATATGATTTCTTTCATATTGAGTATGGCTGCATTCTCAGCATTTTGGAGGTTGCAAAATCTTGGCATGCTTGCCTGATAGGGCTAGGAGACGGGTTTGCTTAGCTGCCAAAATGATTTTTTAATTTAACTTTACTGCCTTAGGCAAAATATGCATCCTCTAGTTCAACCTCTATGTGGCTTACATCTCCTCCCATAGAGACATTCATTGCAGTCTCTGCCTGGTCAGTCGAGGAATTTGGGTTTAAGGGTGAAGGGTCTACGACTTAAGTAATGGAGATTGATTCTATTTGTATTCAGTCAATTCTAAGTCAAAATCTGGCTCCAGTGTGTACCTGCTTAGTTACCATGGACAAGGTCTGTAATGTTTCCGAACCTCAGAAAGGTGTTAACTATAAACTATATTAAATGCCTATCCCACCAGGTAACTTAGAAATTAAACACAATTGTGTTTGCCAGGCATCTAGCACAGAGTGATGGCCCAGTGCACATTATCTCCCTCCCTCCCTTTTACTTTTTAATGCTAAGCTAATTAAATGAGAAAATAGAGTTGTGTAAATAACTGTTCATTGCATATTACTGCTAGCTTTTCTTTTAGGTGTTTTGAAGGCTTTAGCAGAATTACATTAAGGGAAAATTCTCCCTAATTATAAATAATAACCAATAACTGAGTTGGCCTCAATTAAAACAATTTCATCCAAGACTCTTCAAAACATTAAAGTTGAAATATGTGGCAACAGCATAATTAAAAAGTCAAAAGTCTTGTAATTGCCTGTTTTTGCAGTGAGTCAAGGCAAATGCATGAATTTTTTTAATTCTCTCCCAGAGGACTGTGTTTACCTTTTCCTTGGCCTCATCAGTTTTATTTGTTTTTTACTGTCATATTAAGGTCTTTTTCAATGATTTCTTCAGTAACGGTAGCTTCACGGTGATTAAGCTTCGCCTTGGAATGAGTGATTCTGATGTTGAGCTCCTTCAAGGAATGACATGTTCTCTCTGGCACTGACAACTCACCAAGTGAAGAGTTAACAATGGTTTATTGATAGATTAAATTATCAATGAAGATCTTGTTTATGTGGGCAAGAACAGGAGTGAAAGGTACAGTCAAAGCGTCTCAGAAGTAGAGTTCATTCAAGCAGTTACCTTGTCCAGCTGGGCCTTCTGTATGTGAATCTTTCAATCTTATCCAAGATAAATGCTCACCCACCTCCTGCTTGGAAACCTTCAGCAAAACAGAACTCACCACCACTGTAAGCATCTGATTAAACTTTCAGACAGAGGTAATTTTGAGAGTGTGTTTCCTTGTATTGAATGAAATCAACTGGCTTATTAGCAGAGCTCTGTCCAGTCCCTGCCGTCTAATTCTGGCGTATAAAGCCAGTGACATTTTATCTGCTCAGAAAACTTGTCTGAAATGTCATCGAAGCTGAATGCTGCACAGCTGGTGGCATGCCACAGTTAAGCCAGCTGATAATTATTTCTATTGGCCTGAGAACTGATCCCTTTTAAAGCAGAGTGTGTGTGTGCACACGTGTGTTTAATTTTTTTATTTCATAATATTACAGGGGTACAAATGATTTGGTTACATAAATTGCTTTTGCAGGATTTGAGTCAAAGTTATGAGTGTGTCCATGACCCAAATAGTGTGCATTTTACCTATGAGGAGTGAATTTACCAATCCCCTCCGTTCTCCACCTGCTTGATTTCTAATGGGTGTTATTTCCATGTGTGCACATAAGTATCACATAAGTATCGGTCAACTAGTTACAATTTAATAGTGAGTACATGTGGTATTTATTTAACTTCCTCAAGAATGGAATCTAGAACAAGAAAATTTCCCACTCAGTTTTGCCAAGGGATGGTATCTGGTGAAAATAGGGTCCCCAACTTATGAAAGAAAATATAATTCCTTTTTCTATATCACTCAAATGTTTTCCAAATTAAAGAAAGTGATAAAAATGAAGGTGGGGACCTGCCTCAACTTTTGTGATGACAGCTCTCCTGTGTTATCCAGATAAATGTGTTACATGTAGTCTTATTTAAACTCCCAGTCACCCACAAGGTAGGTATTACTATCATTGTTTTTTTTGTTTTTGTTTTTTTTTTTAGCAAGGAGAAAAGTGAGATGTAGAGAGACAATGTCCAAATTCACACAATTAGTTAGTGAGGAAAGCAGGATTTTAACACCATCAGTTGGATCCTACAGCTCAATCTCTTCACCTCTGTGAGAACAATGGATTCCTTCGTATATAGTCACCCAAAGAATGCAGGGTTTCTGCCCATTTTCTGCACATGCTTCTTCTTCCAAGACTTCTTATATAGTCAATAATCCACCTAAATTTGTCAATCCTGTCTTTCATTAGTTATGCAAATGTATTCATTGTTATGCAAATTTAAAGTCTTGGTCTGAGAAATAAAACATCAAGGAAAGTTGATTAAAACTCAAAACGGCTCCCAGCTATATAGATGGTGCCAAACACCAGGTTAAACCTGAATAAACCCCTCCTTCCCTCCATCTAGATAGTACCCTCCTCCTTCTGACTCACAAATGGAAGTACTATTTAAGAGTGCTGCTGCGTAATTGAGCAGTTATTGGGCTCTTGAACTATCTATGCTGTCAATGGACTGATTAATTGTTGGAGATGATTTGCTTTATATTCCTGAAGTCTGGTAGAAACAGTTACAACTAGTTCTTACCTAACAAAACTTTCTCAAGTAACAATAACTAGAGGAAAGAGAAGCTTGCCTATCCCACCCACAGCAACATGGATCACTCCTCCAAAGCCTACATACAAACATACATACATTTACATGAAAAAATGCTCATCATCCCTAACCATCACAGAAATACAAATCAAAGCCACCTTGAGATATCAGCTAACCCCGGTGAGAATAACCCACATCCAAAAATCCAAAGCTGCAGATGTTGGTGTGGGTGAAGAAAGAAGGGAACACTCAGACACTGTTGGTCAGGTTGCAAACTAATATGGTCTTTTTGGAAAGAAGTATAGAGAAGAGCTAAAAATAGACCTTCCATTTGATCCCACAATCCCATTGCAAGGTATCTACCCCAAAAGAAGAAATCCTTTTACCATAAGGACAATTGCATTAGTTTGTTGAATTGCAGCTCAATTCATAATCACAAAGATATGGAAACAACCCAACTGCCCATCAACCCATAAAAGGATTAATAAACTGTGGCGTCTGCATACCATGAAATTATATTCAACCATCAAAAAACATGAAGACTTTATGTCTTTTGTATTTACCTGAATGGAGTTTGAGAACATTCTCCTTAGTATAGTATCTCAAGAATGGAAAAGCAAACACCTGATGTGCTCAATACAAATTTGAATCTAGTAGATGAATAATCACAGGCCCAATTTAGAAAAATACAATTAAATTCAAGAAGAGGTAAGGGGAGAAAAGGGAGGGGGCTCAGCTGGGTCCCACCTGATGGATACCAGGTAGGCATATAGGGCACACCTTCTGGTTGAAGGACTCAACTACGACTCCAATGTTACCTAACAGATGAAAACAATATAACCTAATCATAGGTACTCTTATATTAATACAAAATTTTAAAAACATACTTTCACTCATATATATAAATAAATGTAAACAAAATGTGCTAAATCTGAAATAATACCAACATTTCAACTGCACCTTCCAGCCCAGATGATCTGAGAAGCAGACTTGACTGAACTGGTCGACCTTTATCTTCTCAGCCCAGTTCATGAGGTACGCCAATGATGACACACAAGCTTCTAGTGAGCACGTTTTTGGATCAACCATTCCTCACTTCCTCCTAACAGAAGCCCTACTGACTCCAGTGGGTTTTGCTCCAGGAGGTTAATCTCCATTGACCATTGCATTGCCAGTGATTGTTTCAGGAACCAGACACAAGACAATCAACTCACTTTATGGATTCCCTTGGAAACTATTTCTGAACCAGGGCTGGGCACATCACCTAAAGTGATACACAAAGCATGAAGCATGGACTGTCTTATCCTCTATTCAGTAAGGATGTCGGTTCAGAACCCTTACAAAAAATGTGAAATTGAAACCTGGAATTTATTACTCTCTCACGTAAAAGTCAGTCTCTGCTCCATGAAGCTGCTGGCTGTTGCAGCTCCCAATACCACATATACCCTTTCCAGTACCAGATTTCCATCTAGAGCTAAGTCCACCAACAAACCTTCATTACATCCTATGGGAAGCAAAAAGGGAAGCATACTCTTCTTCCCTTTCAGAATATGACCGGCAGTTGTTCCATTACTTCTTGCTAGGAAGAACTTGAGTCTCCTGAATACATCCAAATACAACAAAAGCTAGAAAACATCATCTCCAAGTGGAAAGCTGTGCTTGCAGACCAATCTTCAATTAATATGTAGCAAGGAAAAATACAAACTGAGTAACAACTAATATCTCTGAAACATCAGAGAAGACAGATTTTCTTCTGAACGTGACCAAGAAGGTATATTTCTTTGGGTGCTGCTGGCAGGCATATTAATACAATGAGAAAAGTCACTGAGATAAAGATGGTGCAGAGACAAGAAGATGTATTGCTTAGAGAACAACAAAGAAATAGAGCGAGAGCCCTGATATCCTCATGACTGGGGTCACCACTGTATCATCTGTTATGGGGGATAATAAATGTCTTTGCTGGCTGAATTACGCTTCTCATTAATTGCAACTGAAAGGGCCCATAACTACAACAAAACTCAACACCCTAACAAAAGGAAGGTGGAAGAAGAGTGACAACTGAAACCCAATGATCTCATAATAATTTCTTGATACAGGCTTTACTTTCTTTAATTGTGTAAATTAAACTTATTTTCCTTTTTTTTACTCTATCCCCTCAATAATTTTAGTGGCTCCAATAATACTGTCAAGTAGTTTTCTGTAAGAATGTTTTACATCATCTGTATTTAAAAACAGAATTAGTCTAATGTACGTAATAGGACAGGCTGCTCTGTGCTGAATCGCAGGTCTCTCTAAGCGTGCTACACAAAGATATTTCTGAGTTAGAGAGTTTCTTTATGATCTCTTTGTTTATTGAAATTGCTCAATGACTCGCTTTTAAGTAGAGTTCACTGAAGCTGCAGAGTGTGGATAATAATCTAAAATAATCACCTCAGTAAATGAAGAACAACACCTAATACCAGCATAAAGCATAAAAGTACAGGAAGGAATGGAAAATGTGATGTTTTCATCGTGCTACATGATGTCCTACAGGCACTTAAATGTCCACACAAAATACTCTGCGTTTAAATTGTTCTAAGTTTAGTTCATGATTCTATAATCAAGTTTAACTCACAAGTTCATGGCTCAGACAGAGCCTTGTTTGCAGTCCCATTCCAAAGACTGATTTATGCTTTTACCACACACTTATGTTACTACTTATGTTACTTGTTGGAGTAGAAATCACAGCACTACACCACCTGGATTTGCAGGGGGAAATTACTTGTTAAGAAATGCACACTGTTCAACCAAACAAAACATAAAGATTGTGTCAGTAACATAACAATTATATGTATTCACACAATAAAACATTCGCTCTCTCCCTCACACCTTCCTAACTAAGCCCCCTCAAAAAATAATATGTTCTCATGTTTGAATATCCATGAACAGCTCTCATCCAGTGTGACTAATATTGTTACATCATCTCTAAATTAATAACTGCACAGATGGTTCCCACAAATGGATACCCTTAAATTATCATAGCCTGAATTTGAATTTTTCTTGCAACAGTCTTACCCCAAGTCAAATATTTCAGATGATTACTATGTATCCACTTCTAATATCGATTCTCACAGAGTAATGTAAAAGAAAAGCTTAGAAAGACCACTTCCTTTCTACTGCAGTGTTCTCTAATAGGTCTGATTACAACACTTTTGGGTGATGTTTCAGCTTCTCTGTAGAAGTTATTTTATAAACAAGTGTGTAGCAGCCCATATAGCCTATGGCTAGGAGGATTGAGAGTTATAAGAAATACCTGTATAGCTCAATAATGGAACACCTTGGTGGAAAGGGCATGGAGAGGGATTTAACTCTCCTAACAAGTATGAGAGCTCGTGAGATGAGAGCAGTGGTGAATTGACAGTCTCTACACCTGTGGTGCTGAGAGGCACGAGATTAGCCTTATATTAGGCTGGAGGAGAAGGCAATCAGGAGCATGCACATTCTATCATGGACCCGCTTACTCTGACTCTGTCTCCTCTCCTGCCTGCAGAACCCCAGCACGGTGTCTCTCTGCTGAAGATCACCAAGCTCTGCTAAAGACTAAGATCTATCTATTCTAAGACTGCTTTACTCTCTCTAAGACTCTCTCTCTCCTGCTAAAGTAGATAGCCCTCAGGCACCTAAGAGAAATTGTTCCTGAGCAAGGTAGCTTAGCAGTCCGCATCCAGAACCTAATTAAGCCAGGCCCGAGACCTGGCCAGTCCCGGACCCTGACACAAGTGCCTAAATACATACTTCATCATGGATCATATTTATTGTCGAGTGTATGTATTTATACTACTTTCTCCTTTTCTTGCCCCATGAGAAATATACTTCTCAGCCCAATCATGAGTTTGGTCATATGTAAGTGCCTATGACTAATACCATGTCCAAGTCTTTCAAGCTTCTGCCATTAGTTTGAGCTTCACCCTTCAACCATGAAGAAAACTGTCCTAGACAATGGCTGTTCATTCCCCTAGGCCCCAGATTGAACGGATACATGGAACAGACCTGTCCCTACTCCATATTGTGGAGCCCAGTCCAGCAGGGCCAGGCAGAACTGGGCAAAACTACAACCAACCTGTAAATGCATGAGTAAGAAATAAATGTGTTTTGTTGACGGCCATTAAAATTTGGGGAATGTTCATCACTATAGAAAAAATGAAATAATATATACCTAATGCCTCTGAAAGGCATTTAAGAGGATAAAATAAATGTAACTCTAAATTGACCTTTTGAACCCGACACTTAAAAACTATTTGACCAGAAAACAATCCATTGGAAACCCAAAGAGCCATTTTCTTCTTGACACTTTCATAAGCTTGTCTTTTGTCTTCTCTGACACTTCTTGATAGAACTGAACAGCCCAAAATTGCTATCCAAGTCTTTGAGCACTTGAAGGTGAGAGACAGGAAATCTCTATCAAAATGCTCAAAATCCCATCTCAGTGATGTCGTGGAGTCAGACTGAACCCTGAGCCTAGCTCCTTCCCTCTTCATCCACCTCTCAGCTTCTCTCACCTTACGGTTTGGGAGTAATTCTCCCACATTCTATCATAAGCACCTTTAAGGCTAGAGACCCCATCGTATTCATCTCTGTAAAAATCCCCCCAGTATTTATCAGAACTATACACAGAATAGATGAGATAGATGGATAAATTGATGGGTAGGTAGACAGAGAGATCAGCCAGCTTACCTGGTGGTAGGTTTTATGATAGCTGCAATATTTTTAGAAGAATATACTTTATTAGATTTTCATCAAATGGACTCCCCATGATTCTAGCCACATCCCATATTTACCAACTGCTTTCCAAACTCTGTCAATTCTACCACAGGGAACTTCTGCTGGGAATGGCCTTCCTCATTTTTTCACATGACAAGTACTTAATGGATCCTCCAAAATACATTTTAATTTCATTTCTCTTTGCCACTAAACAGCCAGCTCCATGAAGGCAAAGGCATGTCTTTCTTGTGCAAAGCTGTATCCTCAGCATCCAGAACGGTGCCCACCATGAGACGGCCGTCAATAAATATTTGATGTAGGGATGAATACCGCAAAGTCTCCCCAGTCCTCTCAAACTGCATTCAACATCTCTTCTGTTATAATTAATACTTACTTCAATTGAAGAATTCACACAATTGTATGATGATTATCTGTCATGGCTTCCAACAGCTAGCAAGTGACCAATAAATACCAGAGGAGTGAAATATGTATGGCAAAAATAGACTGGGACTCACAAATCTAAGACCTGATATTAGAGTACAAATTAAATAGCCCACTTTGCTCAGATTGGACATCTCAGAGCCCACTTCGCTCAGGTTAGACATCTCAGAGCCCACTTCGCTCAGGTTGGACATCTCAGAGCCCACTTCGCTCAGGTTGAACATCTCAGAGCCCACTTCGCTCAGGTTGGACATCTCAGAGCCCACTTCGCTCAGGTTGGACATCTCAGAGCCCACTTCGCTCAGGTTGGACATCTCAGAGCCCACTTCGCTCAGGCTGGACATCTCAGAGCCCACTTCGCTCAGGTTGGACATCTCAGAGCCCACTTTGCTCAGGTTGGACATCTCATGCTTTCTGTTCAAACACAGCTGCAGCTTAAAGATGAGCAGACATTGCCTGGGCCTGCCGGGCACATCCTCTCCCACTTCTCTCACTAATACCCATCTCTCTTTCTCATCACATAAATTGACTTCATTGAGGTTTCTTCATGTTTCTTCTAGGCTTTCCCCCCTCATTTTTAAGAGCATCTCCAATCATTCTCCGGTCTGAAAAATATTGGACTCCATTTCCCAATTTAATATTACTAACTTCCTAAGCTTACGTTGTCATTTTCTAGCAAATCCTTATTGCAATATTAGCACCAATTTCCAAGATGACAGGCCTTCCTAGAATACTGCACCATAGGATTCCCAAACTAGAAGTAACTCACTAGCGGTCAATCATTTGCAGTAGTTCTGAAACCAGTGATCCAGACATAGCCCTATAACCTTTAATCTTTCCTTTTTTTAACGAAGTAATCATTCATTAATGAATAAATTTTTTCTACCTTTGTCCAACATCTCTTAAAGCTAATTATTCTGATTTTAAAAAAATATATAACAACAGCTTAGTTGAATTCAGAGGTTCAAAAATGTACATTTCATTTGATATTCTTATTCCCTAATCTTCCTTTAAAAATCCCCATCAGTATATAAAACCAGCACATTGTACCCTATGATTGCATTAATGTACACAGCTATGATTTAATTTTTAAAAAAGTAAACAAATGAAAGAATGGAAAAGCAAAAAAAAAAAATAAAGAAAGAAACCCATCAGTTTTATAATTCCTGAAATTCCACTATCAGATATTCTATCATTCTATTTGTTGGCTTCATTTCATTTTAACAGATAAATATCTTGGGGATAAAGTAACAAAGGATTTTCAGTCACTTACATCAAACTCACTTTTTTGGGGTCCTACAAAGGTAAAAAGGCAGCAGGAGGCCTGAAGTTTGGGAGTTTGGGAAACATAAGGAAAATGAGTGAAGAAGAGGAGATGGCTCAGATTTGACCTACTTACTTAGAGACAAAAACAGAGGGCAGGGATGGACTAATGCTCAGGAGTCTTACATGTAGACCATCCAATGAGCCTCTGTAAGTTGATAAGAAAAAATACCCAATAAAATTGGGCAGAAGAATTGGGTGGACCCTTCACGAGAGAAGATATACAAGTGGCCGATGAGTACGGCCAGCTGGGTGTTCAACACCTTAAGCATTAATGCTCCAGACAGCAGCAGAAATGATCTCTCAGATGGTATGCTAGGGAAGAAGCCGAACGTGAACGTGAAACCAAGTCAGAAATGTGCAAAATTCATCTGAAATCAGAAACAGTGTCTCTGTTTTGGGGGTGGGCTGATTCAAATGGACGCGAGCACAAGAAGCCTTCTGGGTACTGGACAGTTTTCATATGATGTGCAGTCGGGGCTTCATGGTTATAGCCATATGTTTATGGTCATCAAACTGCACATTTAACATTGATGTATTTTTCTACAGATAGGTTACATCTCCCAGATTTCTTAAAATAAGGAGTTTTGGTTGAAATGTAAGTGACATGATCTGTAGTTCCTTGGACCACACATTTTGGATTCTCTGGGCTTTGGATTCTCTGCTCGCAAAAGGAGCCAGGGAAGAAACTGTTGAGCTGTTTTCAGTCTCGGGTAAGAGCTACAATAATGCCTTTGCCTCTTTTGGTACTTGACGCCTTCAGGTCCCAACTGCTGATTTCCCCACAGAGTTCTTTAGTCTTCTCTCTCCAAATCCATGCAAGGTCCTAGAAACAAGATTTAGGGTCCCTCATGGTAACACCCAATTGTAAAAATGTTGTTCTTGGATTTTCTGTTTAACATTTTTCTTCTACTGAGGCCGAATCTTTTGAAATATATTCTGGGCTAGTACTCCTTAGGGTGGTTAAATAAGAACATCAATCAACCAACTTGCTGGATTAAGTGTTTTCTCAATTTCTCCCGTAATTGCCATGCCATTTAGGTCCTCATCCATCCCTGAGACAAAAAAGATGGTATAGCAATTGCCTTGGCTTAGCTGCCTCTTCCATTCGACTGTGGCTTCCTTGAAGACAAGAAATTATCTCATTCATCTTTGTATCTCTGGCATCGAACTTAGTGCCTGGTACATAGTAGGTGCTCATTAATTTTTCTTGAATTAAAATTAATGAGTAAGGCCTTCTCGAAACCTTTTGCCAGAGGCAATTTTAACTTGCATTCAACATCCAAGGAGAGTGGGCGTGCTGCCTTGGCAATAGCTCTGACATTGAATAATCTGGATGTTCCAAATTTCTTGTTGCTCATTTATTTTCAGGGGAAAAAAAGAGAGAGAGTGGCGGGGGAGGATCATGTTTGCAGGCCAGGCGGACACATCTCAGACTCATCACCCTGTGAGATGGATCAGATGAAGCAGCAGCAAGACCAAGGCCACCTGCCTTGCTGCTGTCCTCTAACTGCTGATGTTGCCTTAATCACTGAGCCGATGCAATTTCCTGCTGCTAACCATAGCCACAGTCCACGGGGAGGTCTCATCCATCACCGTCACTACCTTTCAGATCAGCAAAACGTCCATCTTTAGGTGGGCCCTCCTCCGGTGTCCTGTTCAGGTGTGTAAGAAGAATATAGTCAGTGTAGCAATTCAAGATAGTGGCCCTGGGTGCCTAAACGTGAGCTTCAGTGTATTAACTCTATTACTAGTGATTCTGAGGAATAAGTGTTCAGTCTCAATTCAAAGGTGTAGTACTTTATTTTCATGTATCCTTTATAAACCGCACTATTTTATGTCTATGCAGTTCAGATGTTCAATGGGAAGGCTTTGAATAAATGCACATCTACAATTCAACCCACACGATCATCTCTGATCCTACTCTGAGCCCAAAGCAATCTTGATTTTACCTCCTCCTCACTCATGAGCCCATCCACTGAAAACCTGGTGCATACCTGACTGTGTGAAGGAAATCTGGCCCAGGTA
Source organism: Loris lydekkerianus (assembly GCA_963574355.1). Classification (NCBI taxonomy): domain Eukaryota; kingdom Metazoa; phylum Chordata; class Mammalia; order Primates; family Lorisidae; genus Loris; species Loris lydekkerianus. The sequence goes on along the minus strand of CAUYPK010087146.1, from coordinate 14,515 downwards.
TAAAATGTATCCTTTCACACATTTGACTTGAAAACAGCTGGCTTTCTCGTTTATTTAACAAACACTTACCTGGCACTTACTATGTGCCACACACAGTTCTAAGAGTTTTGGAAACACAGTAGAATCTCTGTAAGTTGGCCACCCAGAGGACTGTAACAAAATGGTCAACATATGGCAGTGGTCAGCACAAGGAACTAGGCCTACTGTACTGTTACATGTGGTGCATGTCCAGTCTATGAAAATTAGGTCAATGTAAGGAGGTGCTCAGTGTAGGGAGGTGGTCAGCTATGGAGGGTCTACTATACAAACTCTTTTATTGAAGTAAAATCTCATTTTATAAATGAAGAACTGAGGCATAAGTAGGCTCAGTGTCCTGGTTAAGGTCATATCACAAGTAAATGGGATTCTCACCCAGTAAGTATATCTGGTCCCTCCAGCCTTTCTCCTTTGCATGCATCATCTTCTAACATACTGCACAGTTAACAACCTAGACATGTTTTATTCTCTCTCTTCATAAGCCCCGTGAACACAGAGGGCCCTCTCCCACTCTGCTCACTGATTTGTCCTCAGTCCTGAGGGCGCAGCCTGGCACACAGCAACTCCAAACATACGAGTGACTGTGCAGTGAGCAGAGAGTCAGCTGCTGCCTCCAGGGCTCCTTCCCCAAGCTCCAAACGAGAGAGCACCTTCCATCCACCTTCCATCTCAGAAGAAAGGGCTCTGAACATGTAAATCTCTCATGCCGTCTCTATCAAGCTTGACACTCTTACAATTCAAACAACAATAAATAAGCTTCGTTTTAGTTCACAGAACCATCAAGTACTCCTTCCAGAGTTTTCCACCAAATTCACATGGGTCATGCCCCAGGCTGATCAGAGAACCCACCGACAGAGTCTCTCACAGTCTCCCAGGGGTTTCCTTTGCAGTTTTACACAAGTCCCATCCTCATACCCCATCTTGCTCTGTAATCCCTGACGCCTCTCTCCTGCCTGCATCTGACTTCCATCATTGACAGCTGTATTGCTCTCAGTTTTTCCTTCATCTAAATGCTTCTCTTAAGCATCATCAGTTTTCTTTTTTTTTTTTTTTTTGGCCCGAGCCAAGTTTGAACCTGCCACCTTTGGTATATGGGGCAGGTGCCCTACTCCTTTGAGCCACAGGCGCCACCCATCACCAGCTTTCTTAAATACTAGCCTTCTTGCCCCATTTAAAAATCTTTTTGTAAGTGGCTTTATAGCTATAGTATATATTATATTACAAGAATCAAGATGACCCATTTTAGGTTGGAGTAAGAGCTAAAAATGGATTAGGGCTCGGCACCCATTGCTCAATGGTTAGGGTGCTGGTCACAGGCACTGGGGCTGGCAGCTTCAAACCCAGCCTGAGCCTGCTAGACAACAACAACAAAAAATAGCCAGATGTTGTGGTGGGCGCCTGTAGTCCCAGGTACTTGGGAGGCTGAGGCAAGAGAATCACTTAAGCCCAAGAATTTGAGGTTGCTGTGAGCTGTGATGTCACATCACTCTACTGAGGGCGACATAGTAAGAATCTGTCTCAAAAATAAATAAATAAAAATTAAAAAATGGATCAGGCCTCCATTTAGAAACATCACATTTGGACAACAGGAGACATGTCCCTTCCTTAGCTGTAAGCGTCTCACTGCCACCATATAGAACTTCCCAATCAGGAAAGGAAAAAGAAATGTGTGGCTCTCTGAAACACAGCGAAACATAGATCATGCTAGTCATTAAATCAGGTTCTTCATTTTGAAATCTAAGACAGCATTTTATTTACTTTGCAAAAGACTAGGGCTGGGAAGAACTTGTTTGTTTTTTGTTTTGTTTTGTTTTTTTGTTTTTAAACAAAGATGTAAACCAAAAGCAGAAATAGTCTGTGAGCACCACCTTGTGGAGAGATATACAGCTGTCCCATCAATCTGGAGTCACTGAACACAGGTGTCACAGCCGGCCCTGGGGAGAGAGCAACTAATAGACAAAAGTGCCGGCCAGATGGAACTCTCTGTCCAGGGGGAAGACGGAAAATAAACAAAATCATTCTGCAAAGTTTATATTAGATGACAATCGGCGCTGTGGAGAAACATAAAGCAGGGATGAGGGTTAGGGCAGGGACTGAAGTTTAAAACTGAAGGATTCAGGAAGGCCTAACTGAAAAGATGATACTTGATTAGAATTTTGAGGGAGAGGAAGAGGCCAGCCACCCATTTACTGGGGTCAGGGCCATCTAGGTAGCACGGCGTGTGCAAAGTGCTCAGGGGAAAGATACTGGTGCAGTCAACAACCATGAAGAGCAGTGTCTAGAGGGAGGGCGGAGGAGACAGCAGGCAGTAAAGACGGGCCTGGGGGCCGGATCACATGGGGAGTGAGGCTTTAGCAGCATCAACTTCAACTGAGATGAGCACTGCGGGAGGCTTTGAGCAGAGGGGTAAGAGGAACCCACCTCCTTTTTAACAGCATTGCTTTGGTTGAAGCAGTTAAAAGCAAAAATAAACCAGACATGGTGTCATGAGCCTATAGTCCCAACTACTCAGGAGGCTGAGGCAGAAGGATCGCTTGAGGTCAGGAGTTTGAGACTATAGTGTGTTATGATCACACCATCTCTAATTTTTTTTAAAATAGTTAAAAACAGAAATAGACTGCACTGCCTTTAGACCAAGCCGGAGGAGCCTCTACCCTGAGCCCGTGCTTCAGAGGGTCCCACATAAATAAGCACACATTGTATAAGTTGAAGAGCACACTCCGAGCACCCTTAGGAGAGATGGGGCTTCAATTCCACTGCAACACAACCACCTCCCAGGAGACCCAGGAAGCTTTTCTCCAAGCCCCTTGCCCTAGGTGCGTGAAACAAAAGGGGAACTGCACCCAGTTGCCATCAAGGTTAATGGGTTGTACCTCTGCAAACATGGGTGTGGCCACAGCTTTGGAGGGCAGGGCGAGTTGAGCAATGGGTATTCTTAATTAAGAGAAATGCAGTTAATATATCAAGTACTTCCTCCTAGAGAGCACAAATGCCTCAGGTAACAAAGTGTCTGTCGCATCTGCACCGGCCGTCCACTTCCTGGCTTCTCTTTGAGATACTGTAGAATTGCCTGGTATTTCTGAAAACTGCCTATTTAATGACTACAGAATATCATTCACTACTAAACAATTCATAATACTCAAATTTTTATTTATGCAGCTTCAGACAGAAAACCCACGATGCATCTGGATTCTAGAATATTGTTGTGAGAGATGGTGAAATGGCAATGTTAGTGAAAAATGTGAAAAAATGCAAATACTTCCCAACATTTTCTACAATAGTGATACTGCATCCAATGAACCCTCATGATAGTATTTGAATATGATATATAAAATGACTGGTTCATTTGCAAACCTTATTGCCAATTCAGCTGAGCAAATTTTCTCATTCCAAGTAGAAATTAATTGTTTTAATTGCTAAGAAATACAATAACTCAACAAGGACTAATTTGACAAAATTGTCAATAGAACATGAATTGTGTGAAAGGCTTGATTATAAAACATCATTTTCTTAAATTAATTTTCAAAAACAAGATCCTGGGATAAATATGTAATTCTTGAATTAATGGCTTTATCTTGTTACTCATCGAACATTCTCTGTCCATTAATAAGACACCCAGACACACACTACAATAATTCAGTAATCATTAACATTTTGTTTACTGTCAGTCATATAAAAAAATCATAGCTTTATTTTTATTTTTTCAACTAAAATGTATATACATCAAAGCAGGCGGATAGAATATATTTTAAATAATTGTTTGTTAGTTTGACATGTGTTGTAAACATCTCCACATGAAGTATGTTGGGTCTGTTTGCATTTTGGCCCTGGACCTCTTAAATGTTAGAGGACTCCAGTTAGGAGGTTACTGCGATAATCAGGTGATAAATGGCAGTGGCTTGAGCAGGGTTGTGGCACTGGAGGTGTGATAAGTCATCAAACTCTGAATGCATTCTGAAGGAAGTACCCAAAGGATTATCTACGAATTGGATTTAAGTGTGAAAGAGAAAAATCAGTGCAGATGAGGTTTGTGACCTGAGCAACAGAGCAGAGCTTGTCAGTATATGAGTTAAGGAAGGAAGGGAGATGAGGAGCTCTGGAGGAATTTCAGAAGCTTGATTTTTTTTCATGTTACACTTGGGGTGTCCATTTAACTCTCAGTAGTTTAGCATTCAGGGCCGGCATTCAGTTGTATGTGTCTAGAGCTCATTAGGGTAGGAGCAGGGTTGGGTTATATTCAAATCCTTGGGAAGAGAGAGACCCACCCTTGACTTTTCTGTTTTTTAATAAGATGGGAGACATGGTGGGGATGAAAGAAGGGAACACACTGTGTGCCTCCTCTCAACCTCCAGACCAGAGCGCAGCAGGAAGAACGCAGGACTCACCTCTCAAAACCCCTCCTGGAGGAGAGCCATTCCTTTGGTTTAGATGCCCTGGAAAAAGCCAACAATCAACCACAATCCTGGACCTTAATCCGGAGCTCTTCACTCCAGACTTCCTATAACAGAACTCCCAGAAACAGAAGTATCAGACACAGTCAGATTTCATAAATCCTACCTAGGAACTGCTGCACCCTCCGCCAGGTCGCTTTTTACACCAAAAAAACATTCCAACCCAATAATGGAGATGATGTAAAGAAAAATCAGACATGAGAAACAAGAGACAAAACTCTAAGTTTCTGAATCTCTTCACTATCTAATCCTCAAACGGAAGAAGAAATAGAATTCTAAGTGTATCAGCTTATCAATCTTGAAACTTATCTTATTCTCCCTCTGACCAATACCAGCACAGTCACAACTAAAGCAAACTCACTATCCAAACCGAGAAGAGCTGGAGAAAGGGAGAGATGTTGGGGGTGACTTCACTCCAGCCTGCTGAGTAATCCTGGGATGAGAAAGTAATGCATCACTTCCAGAATTGTTCTCTTACAGGATGAGGTTCCAAGAGATGTTACTTGATGAGTTCTATGCCCCAAATAAACATGAGATCATTGGATAAGCCAAAATTAAGCAAATATATTTTCTGTAGGAATATCACTATATTAATGTGCTTCATAAATCTTCGAGGGGGAGACACAGAACGCAGCACATCCAATATTTGATGTAAAACCCACTCTTTTTCCAGTGGTCCAAAATAGCAATTTCCAGGCTCGATAAGTAGGATCTCCAGAGAACTCAAATCGACAACAAAAAAAAAGAGCTAATAATTCAACTGTCACTGGGCAAGAGACACGAACAGAACATTCTCTAAGGAAGAAAGTGAATGGCTCATGAGCATAGGAAAAAATGCTCATCATCCCTAATCATCAGAAAAATACAAATCAAAACCACACTGAGATATCACTGAACACCAGTAGGATTAGCCCACATCACAAACTCCCAAACCTGCAGATGCTGGCGTGGATGTGGAGAGAAGGGAACACTTTTACAATGTTGGTGGGACTGCAAACAAGTAGAGCATTTTTGGAAGGAAGTATGAAGAACCCTCAAAGAACTCAAATTAGACCTCCCATTTGACCATGCAATCCCAGAAGAAAATAAAAATCATTTTATCATAAGGTCACAGCTCAATTTACAAACACCAAGATGCAGAAACAACCTAAATGTCCATCAACTCAGGAATGAATTACAAATTGTGGCACATGCACACTGTGGAATACTCTTCAGCCATAAAAAAAGATGACTTCCCATCTTTTGTAATGTCCTGGATAGCACTGAAACACATTCTTCTTAGTAAAGTATCACAAGAATGCAAAAGCAATTATCCAACATACTCAATACTAACATGAAGCCAGTAGATGATCTAATGCAGCCCACACGGGAGAAAAACTCAGTTCAATTCAAGCTGGGGAAGGGTAACCAAGGAAGGGGAAGAGGGGGGGTGCTCTCAATGAATGGGCATGGGGCGGGGGGGTTGGCACACCTTCTGTGTAGGGGACATAACCACAGGACAGACTCTACCTAACAAAAATGTTTTGCCCTGGCTGTTTGTACTCTCACATTAACCTGAAATAAATTTGCTTTAAAAAAAAAAAAAAAAGCACAAAATAATAACTTCCAGAAATTGTATTCCTCTGAATACAGTTTAGGAAACACTGTTCTAATAGATAGATAGATGAATAGATGGATGGATGGATGGATGGATGGATAATCATTATTTCCTATGAATAATGATGTTTGCCAAAGCTTGCTGGGCAAGATCCTGAAGATCTCCACCACCCACTCCCTGGCTCCATGCACCAAAATTTGCAATCTGCATGACTATACTTTCATAGAAACTAATTCAATTTGGATTCAATAAATTTGTTTTTAAAAAATGAAACCACTGAATTATCAAATATTCTCAGTTGTTAAACATTCACTTTGCAAATGAATTCCCAAACCCCTACCCACTCCAGCAATGTTATCACTAAGTAACTAGAATTAATTATTACTGAGATAATGATAATGATGCCAAAGAATTAAGCCTAATTAAACATTTTACCATGAAGAAAAGGCCAAAATTTAGATCAATGATGATATTTAATTTTATTCTTTAATCATTTGGAGACGTTCAGTTCTTCTTTAAGCACAATAATTTGATAAATGATAGTATCTTTACTACATTTGAGCAATATCTTCATGGACTTTTTTTTTTTCACATGTTACCCAGCACACAAGTCCATATAATAAAGGTTTTATGAGCTAATACTTACACATCGATAATTATTGAATATACTTTAGGTTGTTTTTATCACTCTTTCTTTGTAATCTCCCTGAACTGAATTAACATGAGAATAGTTCTAGTTTGTTGGAAAGTAACACTCCCAAGAGAATTAAAAACTTTAAGAAAGACCCAGTATCATAGTATGACAGCTGTTGGCCTCATATTCACACAGAAGGAAGTGACACACATTTATATGATATATCTAATAAGGACATATTTATTAATTACAAATCTCGTTCATATTTTTGCATACAAATATTGTTCAAACGGCTTGAGAAATGCCATTATAATGCTAAATGAGGAAAAAGCTAACTGTAAATTCAATACAAATATGCTTTCAAACACAGATGAATATTTTTAAGTGCTATGTTTTAAAATAGGAATAGTAATTAGCTCCAGGTGACATAATTTTTAGAAATTTTCCGTATTGATTTTATAATCATGAAAAAAAAGGAAGTTTTCTTTTCAATAGTCCTACTCTATATTAACTGATTAATTCCACTATCAGCGGTCCTCAGCCTTCCTAATGCCTCCTAATGCCGCAACCCTTTAGTACAGTTCCTCATGTTGTGGTGACCCCCAACCATAAAATTATTTTCGTTGCTACTTCATAACTGTAATTTTGCTACTGTTACGAATCATACTGTAAATATCTGATATGCAGGATGTATTTTCATTGTTACAAAGGGTGCGACCCACAGGTTGAGAACCGCTGCACTAAACCCAAACTACAATGTTCAAGACACAAATTTATGGTGAAATTCCAGGAGTTTCTTCTGGGTACAAAAGGAACCCGGTAAAGATGCTGTCCTCCTCAGCGCTGGTGTACACCCCATTCCAATCTTTGGACACCTCAAGCCAGACTTGGTCTCCCGCGCTTAATTTCAGGATGATGAGCAGAGAGGCCCGGCCGGTCTCCTGGCCGTAGAGGGTTTCTCTGGACTTGAACTGCCTCTTATTCTGGGCCACGAGGCTGATGCGAGCAGGTCGGCCCCTCACAGTAACATGGTAGGAGAAGACATAGGTCCCAGGACGGGTGCAGTTGAACTTCCCCGTGAGGGGACTGTAATTTCCTTGGTCATTATAGAGAATCTTTTCAAACCTGATGGGGGTGTCAGGGGACAGGAAAGGCTTCGACAGAGCAGCACTGAAAGCTGCCTGCGGGACACAGGCCATCTCGCCCTTGGAGCCTTTGAAGCCCCGAGAGCCCTTCTTCCCGGTAGGGCCTCGGACCCCTTTGCTCCCAAGCTCACCCTTTGGCCCAGCAGGTCCTAGGAGGCCAGGAGGCCCCAACTCCCCCCTTTCCCCTTTAGGGCCTGGATCGCCCTTGGCCCCAGGCAGACCACTGGAGCCCCTTCTGCCTTCTGCCCCTAGGTCCCCTTTGCTGCCCTTTTCTCCCTTCAGGCCCCCCTCCCCTTGCTGTCCTTTCCCTCCCCTCTGCCCAGACTCTCCACAGTAGCCCTTCTCCCCTGTGTCCCCCTTCTCTCCCTTGGCCCCAGGCCCCCCCGTGGAGCCTGGTGGGCCCGCTGTCCCTGGGTCGCCTCTGTCTCCCTTGGTGCCATTCTCACCGGCGTCCCCCTCGGAGCCTTTCTGACCTTTCACTCCTGGCAGGCCAGTGTTTCCTTTATCCCCCTTAGGGCCAAGTCCTCCTGAAATGGGAAATTAAAACAATGTTTTAGGATTGCACACACTATAAACAGTATGCTATTACCACGGAGCTCAAAAACTGGAAATAAAACTACTAATTGGGTCCTAGAAACCTGGCTCTTGCCTGGGTAATGGCTATGCCCAGGAGGCCCTTAAAATAAGCACTTTATATCACGACTCGCTCTTCATGGCGGAAATAGTAATGCTTCTGAGAAATAGTAGTTTATATTTAGATCTCATACACGCATATGTAGCTTTTTTTTTTTTTTGAGATAGAGTCTATGTTGCTCTCTGTAGGGTGCTGTACCATCACAGCTCACAGCAACCTCAAACTCTTGGGCTTAAGTGATTATCTTGCCTCAGCCTCCCGAGTAGCTGGGACTATAGGCACCTGCCACAATGCCGGCTATTTTTTTGGTGCAGTTGTCATTGCTGTTTAGCAGGCCCAGGCCGGGTTTGGACCCACCAGCCTCAGTGCATGTGGCCAGCACTGTAACCACTGTACTATAGATAGACACCAAGCCACATTTTTTTTTTAATTCTAAAATAATAAAGAATATTAAAACTATAGCTGCCAACTGTATTCCATTATCCTTTCATTTGGTCCCAAACAAAGTCTTCTCCTACATGTACAGATTCCCCTCCCCACCAAACCCCAAACGTTACAACAAAGAAACTGAAATGCAAAAGGATTTGGTGTTTTTATTTTCCATTTTAAGCATAGCTCAGATGCTTACACCTCGTCTCTAAACTTCATCTTTATAATTCAGCACATGTATTATTGGAAGCGTAACAGTGAAGCATATTATTGGAAGCATAACATATCCTTTCAGCTGACCTCTCTGATAATGTTAAACACAAACAGGAAGAAAACAAAGGGTCATACTGCCCACAAGACTGTACAAAGTAGATATATTACATACACAAGACTGCACACAATGGATACATTGCATACACGAGACTGCGCAGTAGCTACATTGTGCACACGAGACTGCTCACAATGGATACATTGCATACACAAGACTGTGCACAGTAGCTACATTATGTACACGAGTCTGTGCACAGTAGACACATTGTGTACATGAGACTGCACAGTAGACACGTTGTGTACATGACACTGTGCACAGTAGACACATTGTGTACATGAGACTGCACAGTAGACACATTTCATACTCTACCTTGTTCTCCAGGTTTTCCTGGGTATCCCGGAACTCCACTTGTTCCTTGGTCTCCACGGTCTCCTTTAAGTCCTAAAATGATACCAAGATTAATTTCTTGCCATCTACATTTCTTACAATATTTCTAACACGCATTTCAAAACCACATCACAGCCCAGTGTTTTCTTTAACCAAAATGGCTTAAAGGTAAAATAGTGTGGGAAAGTAATTTACTGAGGATCATTAGAAATACAGTATTTAATCCTAATTGAAAGTAAACCATTTAACAGAGTTCTGGAGGCCGTGCCGATCTCTTCAAACAGAACTCATCTTTCCCCTCTGCTTTCCCACGGCACTTCAAACCTCTCAGAAAACTGGGAAACCCTGCAGGTATTACACATGTACATGTTTAAGCTTTTTCTATTATGAATTTTCAGTAACAGTCACAATGTCTTCTTCATATGCCTGCAATGCCCAAAAAATAATGTCATATGAATTTTAACACAGGATATAGCATTCTGCAATTGCCTAAAACTAGTCAATTTTCCAGGGGAAAAAATGTCCTTGACACAGAGCATCAAGGAAAAGCCAATTTTCATTTTGTGTTTGGATATTTTTATATACTTTTTGGACAAATTATAGAATTGTGAGAATTTATGTTTTAAAAAAAATTTAAAGAGCTGGGTTTTCAGATATTTGCCATATTACCATAAAACAGTGGTTCTCAATCTGTGAGTCATGACCTTTTTGTAACAATGAAAATACATCCTGCATATCAGATATTGACATTATGGTTCATAACAATAACAAAATTACAGTTATGAAGTAGCAGCAAAAATAATTTTATAGTTGAGGGTCACCACAACATGAGGAACTATATTAAAGGGTCACAGCAGTAGGAGGCATTAGAAAGGTTGAGAACCACTGCCCTAAAATATATTTTTTATATTGGACCTCACTAAAAGCTCATCCAATCACAGTGCAGTCACACCAGATTGTGTTCCCCTGTAAGTTATTAGAGCAATAACAATGGTATTAATAATATCTCACTATTATTGAGCATTTTCTTTGTAACAGGTAGTGCTACAAGATCTTACCATTATTTTATTACTTAAATTGGTCTTTCATCAAATATAACTTTGATTTGATATTAAATATATCAAATTATATATATATAATTCTATAACTTAGAGGCTCATATAACAGAGCACATTTCATCACCTGGAACACTTTTAATTTACAGAAGTTTATAGTACCTCCCCTTCAAGGAAGGTAGAGCAGAATCTTTGTCACCACCTTATCACAGAAGGATCTGAAGTATGAAAAAATTTAAAATTTGTACAAAGTCAAACTTGACCTCACACAACATGGGTTAGCACCGATTTTCTAAGTACATGAGCTATGATATAACTAACATTTGGTTTTATTCTTGTCAGGGGGAAAGAAAAATCCTAAGTCAAATTAAAAGGAATGAGAACAGCCTCTCCCTAATTTCACAAGACAAGACTAGAGAAATCTCACCACATATCACACAGCAGAGGTTTCCAAGTGGCTAGCTCCTCCATTTAATAATGCACATAAAAGACAAAGTGTGGAAATTAGCCTACAGGACATCAGAAAAATATCTGGTTGCATTATGAGAGAGCCCAACCCTGAAAGAAGTGGAGAACGATGCTATTCCCAGTGCTCGCCAGTGCTCAAATATTAGCCTTCACTGTTGGGAGTTCCTCTGGTTCTCAAGTTCATTTAGGGAGGCTAGTTGCTTATGCTAAATTGACTCAGTCAAGTTGTGGTTAACGTGAATTCAGTGATTCTACTCACTTTTTTAACTCTCAATCTTAAGTAAGAGTCCAAGGAAAGTAGAGTAGCCACTTTATAAAGACCAGCTGAATGAATTTTTACTTTTGATCCTTCATCAAAGAACATTCTTAAGAACCTTATTTTATGATACTTCCCCATCTTTTCTTTTACTTCCAGAAGTCTAGCTTCCAAAATGTATGAATCACTGGGGAGGGTCATCACTCATCTTTATTTCACAGGGTTTTCTGCTAACATAATTCAGGCACAAAAGGATTAAATGTTTCCAAGAATGAAAATCACATAACTGACAAGTGTGAAGTAGCTCTCTCTTCCCTGAGCATCTTTTTTGAGTAATTACTTCGCTGAATGTTCTACCAGAAATGAGTTAGGCAGTTCCTGAGCTATGTGGAGAGTGATACATAGATGATATTAGGTCTTTTGACATGTGACACTGAGGCTAAAACATTTAACTTGACAGATAGATGGTCTTTCTACAGGCTGCCAGTATTCACTGAGGAATTTCTAAATGTCCCAGGGAGTCTGTAACCTTTCTCGGGTACCTTTAAGCACTTACAGACCCAGGGATTTCCTGGGGCAGAAAGCCTTCTTTACTGATACCCCTCTGGAATTACAGAGTTTCTGAGCTGGAAAAGGCCTATGAAAGCACTCGTAACTACAAATCTTCTTTCATGTAATCGATACAAATAAATATTTAGTCCATTTCCCTGAATTTCCAGGTGAAATAAAGGGACTGGCCCCAAATCACTTTTTACTCTTATTTAGTTCAGTTTTAATTAAGTTCTGTTCCCGCAACTGACAAATGAAATCTTTGAAATTCTCCTAGCAAGCAGGCTATCATCCACCTTCAAGAATCCAGTATTTACTTAGCAAATTGCTCCCCTGAAAAATGACGCAGAATGTCCCTTGAATTTTGACAGAAAATGAAATGAATTGCCTACCTTTCTCCCCTTTATGTCCTTTTGGGCCCTGGGGCCCAACAACTCCTGGTGACCCCGGGATCCCCATTTCACCAGCTTCTCCTTTAGGACCTGGAAATTGAATTTAAAACCCATCAGGGTAGAAAATTTTTCTTTTGAAATTTATTAATTCATGAGGTTTGGGGTGGGGGGAAGGGGGAGACAGTCATTTTATTGAGACCAACAACTGTCGATGTCCTAATGATAAAATCTTGGTGAGAATAAACCCCGTCACAGAGTTCTAAGGGCACTCTTTTTGTCTGATTTGCAATTTTGCACTACCTGAATAGGTAAATTGAGCCCATTAGTACTTGTCACTGCCTTCGTGGGAGGCAGTACTACATCAAACAACAGAACAAAATGATTATCTGACACTTAACCTCATGTGCACCGCACTTTCAGGCTGAAAGTTAAAACACAATACTTAGCACTTTGAGATTTTCCATTCACGCCCTTATTTGTTCATTCCTGAACTATTTCTGAGCCCGCCTATATAAACACCCTGTTGGGAATACAGCCATCCACATCCCAGCAATTTCTACTCTCAGGGAGCTCAAAGTCTATGAAAGATGCATGTTTAACAAGTAAATATCCTACAAATCAATGGAAATTGCCACACTCTAGTTAAGGATATGAAGGAAGGTCCTATTGTTATGGTAAAGGAACTTAATTTGTGAAGTCAGAGGAAACTTCCCTGAGAAAATGGCATGGACCTAAGAACCAAAGAGAAGACCAGGATTTCACAAAGCTAAAAAAAAAGGAGGGAGCATTTCAGGAAAATCAAAAGTAGAAAAAAATCATGGTGTTTTTAAAAAACTGAAAGAGCACTGTGGATGAAGGTAGCAGTCAAGGTGGGAGTAGGCTGGGAGATAGGCCAAGCTCAGGTCACACAGGGCTCATCCCCTCAGTCCAGTGCCTTTCCACCCAGGCCCCACATGGAAACTATGCCTAGGATAATTATCCTTCCTGCACCTCATCACTGTCCAAGCCATAGGAATTGCTTCTCAACCCCTAAAATAATATGCAGTTGGAATAATTTATGGCCAGGTTCTTTGAAATTTACCTACATACCACATACATGAGTGCACACAAAATTATAATATTTCATCTTAATTAATTTTACCTTAATTATAGTTAAGGCTGATAAAATGGAGAAAACTATATTCACCAGTATGGCACTCTGAAAGGACACCACATTTGTTGAGAAGGAAAACTTTAATAAATGGCTTGCAATGGAGGTGAAGGCTGAAGACAGGTTCAAATAACCAAACGTGGTAGTTTATCTCCTCTGTCTAAAAAAGAAATGATTGCAAAGAGAGTAGCAGAGAGAGGATAAGTGGAGAAGGTAGGAGCAAACAGGATGGCCAGTTACAAGTTACCTTGCAATGTGTCCCACCCTCATGGGATGCTGGCACAGGGAGTTCAAAGCAACCACACCTAGAAAGGCAGAGGGGCGGGGAGGCTGCCTCTGGCTGTAGGTGAGATGTACGTCTGAGCCCAATTACCTAAATGCCATAATACTGAATGTAACAAGAAGGGCTGGGGCTCCCAGGTACACAAAACTTACAGGTGGTGCAACCTCTGGTGGACTTAACAAAAACTCTATGAGATGCAATTAAATCAGTTGAAATGTGATCACATTTTTAACATCTTTACAAAGATTCGAGATTACCTATATAGTCGAGTATAAGCCGAGTTTTTGTGCTGAAAATTTGTGCCGAAAAACCCGAACTCGGCTTATACTCGGGCCACACAGGTTATTTGACTCAGTGCGTGAGCACCTAATCAAATGCACGTAGTGTCCAGTCGTCTTCTGCCGTCTGCTTGAGGGGGCGGTGCTTCAGCTTAGTCCAAAAGTCGCGGCTGAACTGAAGAGGTAGGCGGCTGAACTGAACTGTATTCCACTGAACTATTTAACCCACAATATTTAGTGGCACATTTAATTAAGTGAAAACCCCATTTAAGGCAGTAAAGTCTTGTAAATAAATGTTTATAAATCCTGAATCCTTATAATCAGGGATTTGGGGTATAAGGATTCAGGATTTTTAATCATTTATTTACAATGCTTTACTGTCTTAAATGGTTTATTCACTTTATTAAAGTTGCCATTGAATACTATGGGTTAATGTGGTATGTTAATGGTATACAGTATATCAAACAATCATGTATTGTAAATGTAATCATGTATTTAAA
>CAUYPK010087145.1:0-18110 GCA_963574355.1 Loris lydekkerianus | reverse complement strand
TGGTTTTATAGACCGTTTGACACATTTTCATCACACTGGTTAACATAGCCTTCCTGGCATTTTCTTAGTTATTGTGTTAAGACATTTACATTCTACATTTACTAAGTTTCACATGTACCCTTGTAAGATGCACTGTAGGTGTGGTCCCACCAATTACCCTCCCTTTGCCCTTCCTCCCCCTTCCCTCCCCTCCCTCTCCCCCTTCCCCATATTCTTAGGTTATAACTGGGTTATAGCTTTCATATGAAAGCCATACATTAGTTTCATAGTAGGGCTGAGTACATTGGATACTTTATTGGCAGAGAATTTAGAATAATGCTTGACACATCAGATATGTTCAATAAAAGTTGATCATGATTATGAATCAAGGAATTGTTTTTGTTTGTTTGTTTGTTTTGTAGAGACAGAGTCTCACTTTATTGCCCTCGTTAGAGTACTGTAGAGTCACAGCTCACAGTAACCTCCAATTCCTGGGCTTAGGCAATTCTCTTGCCTCAGCCTCCCAAGTAGCTGGGACTACAGGCGCCCACCACAATGCCCGGCTATTTTTTATTGTTGTTGCAGTTTGGCCGGGGCCAGGTTTAAACCCGCCAGCCTTGGTATATGTGGCCGGCACCCTACTCACTGAGCCACAGGTGCTGCCCAGGAATTGTTTTTAGAACAAGGAAAAGAGGCTCCTGCCCTCAGCTCCACACTTTAGAAATGCCCATTCTGACCCTTCTCCAGTCATGCTTCTATCCAAGGGCAAAAGTACATGGAGCCACAAGGACATGTGCACTCAAGCCTGTGTCTTTCCCTCTAAAACACTGGTTGGTTTGTCCAGGATCCTGGAATTTCCCACACGCATGACTCCAGGCCTGCTTCCATGGCTCAAATGCTTGCCTTCTCTCCTCTTTCATCCTAAGAGTATTCTGTCCTGTTGGCATTTTCATCCTAGGCCTGGGAATGGACATAGTTTAGCTGCTTTTAGAGAGTGTGGACAGATCTCACGTGTACAAACCCATACTCCTCACAACTATGGACAGGTCCTCTTCTGTTATGGAATGGAGCTGGGGATGGGAGGAGAAGGGGGTACAGACAATGGGCGAGGGCAGCAGTCCTTAATCTTTTTGGCGTTAGGAACCATTTTCAGGGAAGATAATTTTTCCATAGACCGGGGTGGGGTAATGGTTTTGGTATGATTTAAGTACAGTACATTTATTGTGCACTTTATTTCGATTATTCTTACATTGTAATATATAATTAAGTAATTACACAACTCACCATAATGCAGAATCAAGGGGAGCCCTGAGATGGTTACCTGCAACTAGACAGTCGGATTCTGACTTAAAGCCTGCCACCAGATGCTGCTGAATAATTGAAGTACATCACTTCACTTGCCACTATAAAGCCTGCCACCAGATGCAGCTTAATTGTCACTTGCCACTCACTGATAGGGTTTTGATAGGAGTCTGCAAGCAAATGATTGATTATAGTCTCTGTACAGTCTAACCTCTCTGCTAAAGATAATCTGTATGTGCAGTCGCTCCCCAGTGCTAGAATCACTGCCCCAACTCTACCTCACAACATCAGGTATTAGATTTCTATAAGGAATGGGCAACCTAGATCCCTCAGGTATGCAGTTGACAGTAGGATTTGCACTCCTATGAGACTCTAATGCCACCACTGATCTGGCAAGATGTGGAGCTCAAGCAATGATGCAAGTGACAGGGAGCAGCTATACATATAGGCAAAGTTTTGCTCACCAGCCACTCAATTCCTGCTGTGAGGCCCAGTTGGTTGGGGACCACAGGGCTAGGAGGCAGGAGATAGTATATGCCACCCTACTGTATTCTGTTCTGTGACTCTGAGAAGTCCAAACATTTCAAATTTGAATCTGAGCTCCCAGGTCATTATGACAATATATTTGTTAAGCCATAAGGCCAGAATATAATCTGTTAGCAAGTTTCTTTAGCTTGCTTTATAAGCTTTAAATAGTTAGACAATTAATGTTTGGTTTTCCATTCACATTCTCACCCAGGACCTGCTGATTTTGGGAAGATGGAAAAAGGCAAGATCAGCTATAGACCTCTTGCAGGCATTGAGGTGACTAAAGGGAAGCCAGATTCACATTTAAGGGCTTCAAAAGGAGAAAACGAAGTGAGAGATATTTCAGTAGTAAAAGTGATAAGCTCAGCCCCAGCATGATGAGAGGTTTGGAAATGGCCTCAGTGACATCTGACTTCTCTAGCTGATTCTATGGCTACAGAAAGGGATGATGGGAAAGAAGCAGGTTTGGGGGTTGGAATATGGTGAGTTTGGTTCTCTGTATGCTGTCAGCGGGCTGTCCACATGGTGAGGACTGTGGCTTGAGATGTAGTTTAGAAAATACCAAAGGTGGAAGATGAGTTCCAGGTAGCACTTCAGATAAAGAAGAGCAGGAGCCATGCTTTACCCGTCAGTGTAAGCTTCAGTTACAAATGACCCCTAAATCCCAGGAGCTTATCCCCCCAAAGGTCTATTTCTCACTCACACACATGCACCGTGGGACAGTGTGGCTCTGCCCATGTGTCTTAATCCATTTTATGTTGCTATAACAGAATGCCTGAGAATGTGTAATTTATAAAGAACACGGGTTTATTTAGCTCACAGTTCTGCAGGCTAGGAAGTTCAAGAACCTGGCCCTGGCTTCCAGTAAGCACTTTCCTAATACATCATGACACAGCAGGAGGTCAGAAAGGCAGCAGAGATGTGCAAAGGGCCAAACATTGAGGCTGTCCTCACTTTATAACAACGTATTCTCTCAGGAACTAGTCTATTCCTGGAAGGGTGAAACACATGCATACCCACAAGACAGCATGAATCTGTTCATGAGGGATCCACCTCATGACCCAATCATCTCCCACTGGGCCCCACCTCCACCAATTAAACTTCAACATGAGTTTTGGTGGGGACAAACCACATCCAAACCATAGCATCATATTCTCTCTCCAGGATCCAGCCAGGTGGAGAAGCATGGATGGCAGAGGGGAAAAGGTGGCTTTTGTGTTCTGAATGTCTACACCCCCTCCCATTCATACACTGAAATTCTAACTCCTAAGGTGATGGTATTAGGAGATAGGGACTTTAGGGAGGTGATTCAATCATGAGAACAAAGCCCTCATGAATGGGATTAGTGCCCTTATAAAAGGGACGCCTTCTACCATTTGGGGACTCAGTAAGAAGATGCTATCCATGAGGAATGGGCCCTCACCAGACACTGATCCTTCCAGCATCTTAATTTGGACTTCCCAGCCTCCAGAACTGTGAGAAATAAATGTTGTTCATATGTAGCCCAGTTGACAGTATTTTTTGTTGTAGTCTCCCAAACAGCCTACGACAATGATGATTCACACACTGGCTCTTACAGCTCCTTCTTGGAAATGGCATGTGGCCCTGCTGTTCAAGTAAGTCCCATGCTCAGGTCATTAATAAGGTAAGGAAGGAGAACTTCTCCCAGGGAGGGGCAGTGACTATTTTTGAACATTCCAGAAAACACAAGTCTTCTCATCCCTCTCACCCTTCCTTTCCCAGTTCCATAATTGGAGCTATCTAGCTAGGAGTGGGTACAGGCTGCTTTTGAAGTAATTATAGTAATTAACCAGATTATTTTGGTGGGGAGAGAGAGATTAAGGTTCTAATGTTCCAAATGAGGAAAAAAATACATATGTAAATGCATAGTAATAAAAAAGGGAATTCAACCAGTCACTAAGCACTTATTTATCAATGACTAAGTACCAAATACTGGGGGAAAATGTTTTTCTACAAATCCAAGAAATGAAAATAGGGAAGGAAAAAATTTTCTCCTATCCCTTAGTGGCTGAGCCTACAACATAAACTAACAAAAGGCAGTTTAATAAGAGAAAAACATATCAATTTTATTTGAAATGAAAAGTTTTACGTAGCACAGGAGGGCTTCCTAAAGAAGAGAAAACCCCTCCAAGAAGCAGCAAGGCTTCAGACAAAGGGTGAAGTGACAAGACAAAGGAAAGGGGTTTCTGTACTTTTCAGGGTGCTAAATCGTGGTAAGGTAAACACATAGGGGACACTAAGGATAGATAATGGTTATTTAGGAGGAGGTTTGTTTGTGAAGTTATTTTCAGTATCATCTCACTTCTGGTAATGGTGTTCTTCCTGGTACAGAAAATCCCCTTCACGGGAAGAATGTATGTTCTATTTTCAGATAGGTAGGGGGCGGGCAGAACACTCCTCCTCTGTTTAGTTATCTCAATGGTCTTTAGCTCAAAATAATCCTTATGCCAGAGTGACATATTTGGCACTCTGATCTCTTAGGAGATCTAATATACCCAATACAACTAATTTGTAGTTATAAAGGAAAACTGAAATATTTTTTTATCAAGAAGTTTCTAATTGATTTATGTCTATTAACCATCCCTTCCCCATTAACTTGGTGAAGTAGTTGTTTTAACTGTCTTAGTCTCGGTGTCTATGACAAAATATTAAAGACTAGGTGGTTTATAAACAATAGAAATTTATCTCTCACAGTTCGGGAGAGGTTTATAAACAATAGAAATTTATCTCTCACAGTTTGGGGAGGCTGGTGAGTCCAAAATAAAGGCACTGGCAGATTTGGTGTGTGGTGAGAGTCTGCTCCTGGCTTATAGATAGAGCTTTCTTGCCCTGTTCTCAACTGGTAGAACAGGCAAGAGGTCTCTATCAGGTCTTTTTAACAAAAGTACTGGTCCCATTCATGAGGGTTCTGCTTCCATGGCCTCAACATCTCAGAGACTCCCCACCCCTAATAATATCATGTTGGAGGTTACATTTCAAGATATGAATTAGGGGATGGGAAGAATTTTGAGTGACATGCTCAAATTTCTCCATCAACTTAGCTAGTAGCTAGTAGGAATCTCCAGAGGCACAGAGAGAAAAGCTCTAGCAGGGGATCAACCTACACAAGTCTTTGAACATCCTCAGCCCCAGGGATGTCGTATGTAAGTGTGGCTGCAATGACATGTGGAAGTTTAAGGGTTTTTACTACTTACAGACCTTGGGAGTGTTCACAGCGTGCCTGGAGATGTGTACACATAGAGATCAGGGAGCACAGGTCAAGAGAAGGGACCCAGAAAAAAGAGATGGGTGAGTCAAGGCATTTGCTGGGTCCAGGGTGTTATGCAAGCATGTTTCCCCTCGGGAGCCTGAATTGGCTGGTGTAAAGCAAGTAGGCACTAGTTGCAGTAAGTTAATCTGTGACTGACAGGTGGTCACATTTAAGTTCTTTAGCAAATGTCTGAATGATCCCTTTAAAGGAGGTGATGGGAAAACAGGGAGCCCAGCTGGGTAGGCAGGCGAGAAGCCTCTGGGTTTTATCTCTGGCCACTGGCTAGAGCCATTTAGGTAGGGCATAACATTGAAAAATCATATCAAAGAGGATTAAGCTCTGCTTCTGGTATGAGAAAATTAAAATTATATTTTTAAATGAATGCTGAGGCAACATAAAATTATAAGCACTTACATACACAGAGACACAAATACTCTGATCACAGCATTCTATTCCTGGGCCTAAACAGCATGTCATGCCTCCTGGAGCCACCCCTAGAGCAGCTAAGGAGCACAGCAATGGATGGGGAGGGGAGCCCTTGAGGAGGGACAGAAGGGCAGCAGGTGGCCCCTCCTTTAAAATTGTCCAGTCCCGCAAGCCCTTGCACTCTGGGCCTGTGAAGGGAACAATGCAACCCTGATGATCTCCAAAATGTTTGGAATAGATACTGACGTCTATTTAAATGGCTGACTGATACTAATTTTGCTATGAAATTTGCCCACACCTTTATATTCTCTCTCAAAAATGCTTTCTCATTTTTTCCGGCATAAATAGGCTAAGAGTTTGGGGGGTTTTCTTAAGTTCTGCTTCCCTTTTGATTAACAATTCTGCCATTAAATAATTTTTCTCTTTTTATAGTTACTACAAGTAGTCGTGAGAAACCAGATTGCACCTTCAATACTTTGCTTAAAAATAGCTTGAGCTAAATACCCAGTTTCACTGCATTTCCACCTTCTTTAAAACTCTAGCACTGTGGTCCTCAGTCCCCAGGCTGCAGACTAATAATGTCTGCGGCCTGTTAGGAACCAGGCCACACAGCTGGAGGTGAGCAGCAGGCAGGCGAGCCAGCAGAGCTTTATCTGTATATATACAGCTGATTCCCGTTGCTTGCATCACTACCTGGGCGCCATCTCCTGTCTGAACAGTGGGAACATTAGATTCTCCTAGGAGTACTAACCCTACACTACACTGTGCGTGCAGGCAATCTAGGTTGCCCACACTTTATGAAAATCTAATCTCCCTCTCCCTGACCCCCAGTCTATGGGAAAATTGTCTTCCATAAAACCAGTCACTGGTGTCTAAAAGTTTGGGAACCACTACTCTAGAACATGAACACAATTTACCCAGGTTCTTTGCCACTGCATATTGATAGAGTAAAATGTAGAGCCCTGCCCAAATAGAACTGACCCACCCAGGAAGAAAGGAATGCATCGAATGTCCCACCCAGGAAAGAGAGAATGTGCCAATCCCTGCTCTTTTGACCCTGCAAATCCCCATCCACCTTAACTCACGTGCTGACTTCCTTCTCAATCACCCACAGCTGGGTGGAAATAAAGGCCAAAGTTGCCCACACAGAACCTGGACTCTGTTTCCTTTTGTTCACGCTTTGGAATAATCTTTTATTTTCAGTCTTTGACCTCTCACATATTACATATCACCTTTCCTTCAGTTTCCAATAAGATGTTTCTCATTTTTGTGTGAGACTTCATCAGAATAGGATGAACAGTCCACATTTCTGTTAACATTCTGACCTTTTAACTGTTCTGTAAGAATATCGAGGCTTTCTTGACAGCTCTCCTCCTCTTCTTCTGAGCCCTCACCAGCATCACCCTCAAGAGTCTGTTCACAGCCCTGCAGGGGTTTTTTTTGGCATGGTCTCAAAACTCGTTCAGTCTCTACCCATGATCTAGTCCCAAAGTTGCTTCTACATTTTTGGTAATTGTTACTGTAGTGCCCACATTTCTTAGTACCAATTTTTTTATCTTAGTCTCTTTGGACTGCTATAAGAAAATACCATAAATTGGGTGGCTTATAAACAAAAGAAATATATTTCTCACAGTTTTAGAGGCTGGGAAGTCCAAGATCAAGGTATATCTGGTATCTGCTCAGGATTTGCTTTCTAAATTATAGATGTTGACTTCTCACTCCATCCTCACATGGTAAAAAGAGCAAGGAGTCTCTCTCTCAAGCCGCTTTTACAAGAACATTAATCCCGTTCATGAGGGTATCATCCTCATGACTTAATCACCACTCTAAGGTCCCACTTCCTAAATCCATCACTTTAGGGGTTAGGATGTCAACATGCAAATGGGAAGGAGATGGCAAACATTCACATCATATCACTGTCATTTTACAGAGGAAGGATGCAAGGTTCAGATGATCTAACAACCTTTCCAAGATTACACAGCTGGTCAGGGCCATAGCCTAGAATCTGATCCATTCCTCGTTCTGACTATCTATCCTTAGCACTCAGGGCACTGCTCATAGTGTGGAAGAACTGAGGTACAGTGTGGAGCCAATTAACTGTGTGCACCAATTCACTTCAGATGGCAAAGTTCCCTTTCCAGAGGACTTTAGAAGGGACAAATGCTTTCATGCTCAAATTGAAAGAGGACACTGGAGAAGGGTGAGGTCTAGGAGAACAGGTCCTTTCAAGGAGACCACAAGGATACACCTGCAGGGTCCTCTCCATGGCGACTCAGTTCTTGGGAATTTGTACACTTAATTTCCTGGAAGTTGGAAATTTCCACTTCTGTGAAATCCTGTAATTCTGTGAGGGCTGGAATAGCATCTCTCGCTTGATTCAAACTGCCCAATGAGAAGGGTACCTATGGGTTATAACTTTTTGACTGTAGATAAAAATGGAAAGACCAAGCTAGTTGGGGAGCACAGACATTTTGGAATTCTTCTATGCCGTAAGTTCCCGGCCAGTGAATAAAGCCTCTTATAAACATGGTGTTTGGGTGCTCTTTCTCTCCCTTGGGCCTGTGACAAAATGGTAAAAGACCAAGCATTGAGCAGAGCTGCTGGTCTGAGATTGTGAGGCGACTATGAGGTGATAGACAGTAGAGAATCACCTTAGTAGAGAAATTATATCTGCCTTTGAGATCCAACTGAACAGTTTCTGCCTCTTTATTGCTAATCCCCAAACAGAATCAGACCCTAAGTGGTGAAGAACTTTGCATCTCTCTTATACCACATTGAAATCACCTATATTAAGATAATGTAAGGCCATAAGACAGGAGCTGTGATAAAAGTAGTCTGATTTCTACAGAAGCATAACATAGCTCTAAGTTAACCAGCCACTGTCCCCTAACTCACCTATCATTCCAATTGCTTACTGCTTAAGTGTCATGTATCCATGATGGGGCAAGATTTGTGACTTCCTCAATCACTTTTATAGATAATATTGTTATTGTAAAACCTTAGACTTCCAGACTCTATGTTCAGAGGGACCCACTGACGTATCTGGACCAGTGAGTGTGCCAGAGAACAGATCCTATGACTCACTACCAAGGAACTATCTCAGCCAAGAAGACAGTGTCTGCTTCCCAACACTATGAGCTCATTGCCAGCCAATCTGCAGACCCAATTCCCTGGCCCTTTGTTTAAGGCCCTACCTTTAAAAAAATCTTAGTCTCAAAATTCTTGAAGAAATAGATTTGAGAAATTTCTCCCATCTCCTCACTTATTACCTTGGAATATTGAACTCTTTCTCTGCTACAGCTCCTGCTATCTCAGTATATTGGTCTCTATCTGGGTAGAAGGCAAGGGACTCCATTGGATACCTTAATTCCTCAACAGAATTACCTATATTCGTCATCTCCAGTCTTCCCTCTGAAACATTCTGCCTTCTATTGTTGCAGCAATATCTCTTTTCCAAGATTGTAAACTTCCTAATGGCTGGGATGGTCATCTTCTTTGTTTCCCTTGGCTTTGCAGTTAGTAGCTTCCCACTGTGTCTTCCCGGTTGAGAACTTTTCCTCAAATAAGTCCCCCTGCAGGCAAGGAGAGTTGCCCTTAATTGGAAAAAACTTTAATAGCTATATTTTTAAGAAGGGTTAAGGGAGCTTCTCCTAGGAAGGGTATAATTGGAGAGAAGGAAAGATTATTTCCAGAACATTAAGGGTTGCAAGTTATTTGAAGAATCAAAGACAGTCTTCTTTGTCAATTCAAGGATGCTCCTTTGCATTTAAAAGCAATGCCATCTACTTACAAATTATAGTGGTTTTGATGCAAATGAGCCACTCCAGGACAGTTTCCTCTTACCCAGATTAGCTAAAGAAATCCTGGGGAAATTGACCAAGGATGCAGAATGCTGAGCCTGACCTGAGGTCTATTAAAATAAAGTTCATGGTTTAATTATTCCTATTTCTGACATAAGAAGCAATTAGAGTCCAGCAAAGTGGCAGGAAGAGGTTGGTGCAGGATTTTGCTTTTATTTATATGGATTCTGGGTCTGGACATAGCAGGAAGAACTCATTTGGCCTAGACAGTGTGGGGAAATTGCTGAGTGTAGAGATAGCATTAGCAGCCAGGCCCAACCAGACTCACTGGAGAAATGCAGTAAACTACTGAATCCCTCTGGTCCTCGATTTCTCTGTGCAATAGGAAGATCCATCCCTGCCCTCTTTATGGGAAGGCCTAATGATAAAATATTAATCTAGCAGCTAGCACTCAGCAATTTACAATTTATAAAGTGTTTTTGCATCTATTATCTGGTTTGATTGCTACAAGACCCTTTGAGGTGGGAATTATTATCATCTTTATTTTCAGCAGGAAAACCAGGTCTCAATAGAAATTAAATTGCTTGAGTCACACAATCAATTAGTGATGGTGGCATACTGCTTCTAACTCCAAATCCCATTAGGGTCTTCTTCCCTCATAGATATACCAAGGATGAGAAGATAAGATATACCTGGTACAAACAAACCTAGCTTATTTCCTAAGTGCCAGGCACAGCTAGCCATATGCTAATTCATTTAATCTTCCCACCAACCCAATGAGGTAGGTACAATTATTATTCTCTATCTACTGATGAGAAAACTGAGACATAGAAAAGCACAAATTACACTTCTAATAAGTAATGGCACAGAGAATCGAATTTAGGGAGACTAAATCTAAAATACATGTTCAATAAACCCCGGTAATTATTTTAGCTATTTCATATGGCAGAGCAGGAAAAAGAATATGTCCAGAGAATCTTTTCTACTTACCATCATGTTGCCAGGAATTTCACTATTAAAGATCTTAGAAAAGTTATTAGTTATTGTTTAAATGCCCTGACCTGTTGGGGGTCAAGGATCCCAGTTCCCTGAACACAGGTGGCCTAGTTTGATTACTAGGCGGAACTAGAAAGTTCAACTGAGGCACAGATGAATCAAAATCAAAAGTGTATAGAAACCGAAATAAAACTCGAGCAGCACAGGCAGAGTGAATAGGAAGCAAAAGTAACTTCACACAGGCTTTATGATAACAAAGAGAAATTTTATTTAAGAACAAAGAAGAACACTTTCAAAGAGAATTTAAAGTGGGTCCCTCTCATAAGTGAGGAGAGAGGCAGAGACACAAAGTCAGTGTAGAGGTATAAATATCCGCTTTCTCTCATTTTAAATTGTTTATAGCTTTTTCATTGATCTCTCTGAGTCTCTAGGAACCTTTGTCCTTTTCTATTGGTCATTAATTACCTAGGTTATGTCATACTCACATTCTTTCCCTTTTTTGGCCAGAATTGCTGGGTACTGATCACAGTGTTCCCATGATGTTTCTACAGGTCCTCCAGACTTCCTTATTCAACAGGCCAGCCTTTCCTCCAATATCACTTGAAGCTCCTTTCTTTGTCCCTTCCCATTTCCCCACCCAAGGAGACATGGTCCTGAAAGCTTGAAGGGAAAACCGGATGACAACCACTCTGGCTACTTCTTGCTATAAAAAGGGGCATTGGCCTATCACAGACCCTCCTCATCACCCTGCCCACTTCTCCTACCCCATGTATGCTCACACAGAAAAAAGTCCAAGTTTCCAGCTACCTGCCCTCTGAGCTCTTACTCCTCTTGGGCCTCAGCTCCTTTCCCTCTTCCTCCCCACCCTGCCTTCAGACTCACCAGACCTGTGCAGGTTCCCTGAAGGAGCCACGGTTTCTCACTTATCAATTTGAGGTTTCATGTTTTGATATCTCTGCCTTGTAAAGGATGGCAGGAAATTTCACCACAAAATATGACTCCTTGGTATAAAGAGTATTGTGAATTAAAGACCTTTAGAGATCATTCGGCATTGGAAAAGACTTTGCCCACATCTCCATAAAGAACAGATGAACCAACCCATTGTCTTTCCTTCTTCTCCCTGTTATCTCAATATCTATTTCAGGAAAGAAGATCAAGAATGCAACTACATCTGACCCATTTTTATTTTTATTTTTATTTTTATTTTTTATTGTTGAATCATAGCTGTGTACATTAGTGCAGTCGCCTGTACCCATTCTAAGATGCACCATAGATGTGGCCCCACCCATTATCCTCCCTCCTCCAAAACCTCCCCCCTCCCTTCCCCTTCCTTGGCCCTTTCCCCATTGTCTTGTGCTATAGTTGGGTTATAGCCTTCATGTGAAAGCTACAATTTAGCTTCATAGTAGGGCTGAGTACTTTGGGTACTTTTTCTTCCATTCCTGAGATACTTTTCTAAGAAGAATAGGTTCCATTTCCATCCATGTAAACATGAAAGAGGTAAAGTCTCCATCTTTCTTTAAGGCTGCATAGTATTCCATGGTATACATGTACCACAATTTGCTAGTCCATTCGTGGGTCGATGGGCACTTGGGTATCTTCCATGTTTATTGCAGGCCAATTCATAATTTTCTTCCTTTTCTCTTTCTCCTTTAATCTGGCTATGAATCTTGAAGCACAGGGCTGTTACCCTACCCTGTAAACAACAGGCAGTGTGAAGTTTCAAGGTGAAAGTCTGGAGTTCATAGGATAGGCTGGCCCCATCGTTAGGGAAAGGTGGGATGAACCTGGCTATGCACAGGCATCGCTGAGTGATCACATCAGCTAATAGCTTGTCCCTATTAATCCAGGTTAATTTTGTTTTTTTGTCGTCTGAATCTGAACATGATTCTTTTTGATACACCCTGCCAGCTTCTGGGATCTGGTTTTTTTCCTGCAACTTAATACATTGAAATATGTCATACCTTCGTCTTTGAGATATAAAACTATCAAGAGTGCTTTGGAGAGATGTGTAAGGGGGATGGAACTACCCTACCCACTATTAAGGATGCGTTAATGATGACCCCATGTTTCTAACATGAGGCACCAGGTAGGTGGCAGACTCATCTGCAAAGCCACACAAACTCGGGCTTGTGTGTTTTAGAATGGGGTGGGGTTTTCCACCCCATTCTAATAATGGGGTGGAAAGAAAATGATTCAGATTTGAACACTTAGGCTCAGAAGAATCAAGGATTAAGTGGGTGTCCAGAGAAGAAGTCTGGGATGGAGACGTCGATGTATAAATCGCCAGCAAGGTGGTGAGGAATAGCTGGGATTATCCAGGGAGAATCTGCAGGGAGGGATGACAGACTCACCAGTGGTTAGACATTGATTGGAGAAGTCCATCAAAAGGAAGATGAGGAGAAGACAGGGTGAGAAGGAAAACCAGAAGGATAGGAGGTTCTTTACACCCAGACAGGAACGTTCCAGGAGAGCTGAAATGCATACCCAAGAAGGCAGCATGGGGCCTGCTCGATTTGGAATCTATGTAATACAAATAGCTCGGAATACGATGCCAAGTAGAAAAGGCAGCAAAGAAAACGGTTTCAAACATAGTGCAATTATTTAGATAGAAATACATATGTGTCTTTGTGTTACTGGATTCTGAGGCTAACGCATACACAGTCTCTTGGAAGTAATGATGTCCAAGGACCGACAGGGTTGGGGTCAGGTGGTGAGATACGGGTGGTACCTATTACCTTTTTTATATATTTCTACATCTAAAAATGTATAAAGAGCATTTCTTGATTAATTATATGCAAAAAATAGCAAAACCGCATAGTCTGTTCAAGCCTTCACTTCAAGTAGTTCTTTTTTTTTTTTTTTTTGCAGTTTTTGGCCATGACTGGGTTTGAACCCACCACCTCCAGCATATGGGGCCAGCACCCTACTCGTTTGAGCCACAGGTGCCTCCATCAAGTAGTGTTATTTTTATTGTCAGGTAACCCATGCGATTTGAGAGATAGCCAATTAACCACGATGTTCACTCCCATCATAATTCTTGGAAAGACTTATTTTCTCTTTTAACCTTACCCCAACACTCCTCAATTATTCCCTAGTCAGAAATTATTTCCTTTTGAATCAGGGATACTAAAATAAGTAACACTGTGTCAAAAAAAAAAAAAAAACAACAACTGTGTAGCCCTCAACTCTTCTGGATTGGTAGATTGTTATGATGTAATTCCGATAGTATTCCACGCTAGTCCATCTCACAAACCTGCCTCATAACATTTGCTTAACTTTTGAAAATACAATGTCAATAAAACATTTACTTTACTTTTTACATCAAAGAATGACTACAAAACAGGAATAATAAACATGCACATATTGTATTATATTATTATAATGTATGTATAATTATATTATAATAAATCTGCAACTTGGCATCCCAAAAAACAATATGCATGTAGGGTACAGGAAAAGATCACAGCATCAAACTGACAAAACTGTGATTCTTTATTTTGAAGATTATGGAGACCAAATGATGGCCCAGGGGCCAAAACTGGCAGTTGTTAATTCTTCTAAACACAGTTTTATTAAAACACACCTATGCCCATTTATTTACGTATTTTCGGTGGCTGTTTATTTGCTACAAAGCAAAGTGGCCAGAATAATAAGCTCTTTTCAAGAAAGTTAGCAGCCTTCAGGAAGAAAAAGGAAAAAGAAAAATACAGTGAGTAGCTATAACAGGCACCATATTGCCTGCAAAGTCTAAAATTCTAACTATTTTGCAGAACTGTGATTTAAGGCCTGTACTGTGCACAAATTACCGAAAAAAGAAAACTTTTCATGGGGTTAAAATCTAGAACAATAACTAAATAACCAAACGTACTCTGGGAGGCTTCCTGAAGAAGGAAAGATTATTTCTAGTTGGGTGACTGGGAAAATTACCAGGAGAAGAATGGGAGTGGGGATTCTTTTCCGCACGGTGAATGCAGAGTAAAGAGAGGCGTTTGAGTCTTCTAGCATGAAGTATGCCAAGAGTATAATGCACGTCATTCATTCCATTTACCACCGAGTCAGAAGCTAATACTGCTCAGTAGTATCAGTGTCACTCACAAGTGACATCTCCAACATCCTGGCTGACGTCAGGCCAGTATAGATCCGGACAGATATCAAAAGTATAAAATCAACTTTTTACTTTTTACTTTGATTTTAAATGGAGTCCCATTTTTTCCTGCCAACAAAGACATCCTCAGGCCCTATACAGGGTGTACAATATTTGCAGGACATCTACAGGAAAGTCCACCTGGACCATCTCCCATCGGTGGCAAAACCTATACTCTAATCATTTCTCACTTCTCCCACCCCCCTTTGTCATGGGTTGAATAGTGTATGCACCCAGGTATATCCACCCAGCTCCTGTGACTCCAATGTTATTTGGAAAAGGGGTCTTTGCAGATGTTACTGAATTAAGGACTTTGAGCTGAGATCATCCTGGATGGGCCCAAAATTCAAAGACTTTCTAAGACAAGGGAAGACCCAGAAAAGAAAGAAAGTCACATGAAAATAAAAGACGCAGAGATAGCAGGGCTGTAGCCACCAGCCAGGAGACCCCGGGAGCCCCTGGGAGCTGAAAGAGGCCGGAAGAACCGTTCCCTGGAGCTTTGGAAGAAGCGTGGTCCCGAGACATGTAAATCTCAGACTTCTGGGCTCCAGGACTTGGAGAATAAATATAGTAGAAGCACTATAGCTGCCCCGTCCCTGCACTGACCACCTCCTAAGTTGACCTAACTTCCATAGACTGGACATGCACCACATGTGCACATCAGTACAGCAGGCCTGGTTCTGTATGGTGACCACCTCCATGTGTTCACCAGCTTGTTACAGTCCCTTGGGCAGTCAACTTAACAAAGGTTCTGCTGTACTTGTTTTAGCCACCAGGTCCATGGTGATTTCTTGAACCACCTCTAGGAAATGAATGCAGCCTTATAATAGAATGATGTCTTTCATTCAATATCTCATCTCTTTCAGGGGTACTTACATTTTAACTTTAGTTCTGATTAAAAAGACTTGGTAATCAAATAAAGGATGGAAATTTAGAAGCTGCCTTCAGGAAAGAGAGATTTTTTAATTAGGAGATTAGCCCTTTCTCAGGTCAGCTGAAGTTCCTCTACTCAGGTGAGGTGGGAAGCCCTCCAGAGGGTTCTCCCAGACCCCGGAGTTAAAAAGCTCACAGGACAGGGGAACTGCAGGTGTGCATTAGCCAATAGGGGTGAGTGAGCGAGACACCAAAGTGCCTCCAATGTCAGTGGGTTAGTGGATGTTCATGATTTATTTTCAGACAAGTATAGGGGGGGTAAAATTAAATTTAATATTTGTTAGGTTATAACTGGGTTATAGCTTTCATGTGAAAGCCATACTTTACTTTCATAGTAGGGCTGAGTACATTGGATACTTTTTCTTCCATTCTTCAGATACTTTACTAAGAAGAATATGTTCCAGCTCCATCCATATAAACATGAAAGAGGTAAAAGTCTCCATCTTTTTTAAGGCTGCATAATATTCCATGGTGTACATATACCACAATTTATTAATCCATTCGTGGATCGATGGGCACTTGAATAGGGGGAAGGGGGAAAGGGAGAGGAGGGAGGTGGGTGGAGGGAGGGTGATTGGTGGGGTTACACCTTCAGTGCATCTTATAAGGGTACATGTGAAACTTAGTAAATATAGAATATAAGTGTCTTAACACAACAACTAAGAAAATGCCAGGAAGGCTATGTTAACCAGTGTGATGAAAATGTGTCAAATGGTCTATAAAACCAGTGTATGGTGCCTCATGATCACATTAATGTACACAGCTATGATTTAATAAAAAAACAAACAAACGAAAGTTAATATTTGTTAACATCTTCAGCTATTTCTTTTCTCAGAGTTTCACAATTCTCTTTATAGAGATCTTTCATGTCCTTTGTTAGGTAAATCTCCAAATATTTCATCTTCTTTGGCACAACTGTAAAGGGAATAGAGTCCTTGACTGCTTTTTTCGGCTTGACTATTATTGTTATATATAAAAGCTACTGATTTGTGAGTATTGATTTTGTGTCCTGAGACACTACTGTATTTCTTGATTACTTCTAAGAGTTTTGTGGTTCAGTCCCTGGGATTTTCCAGGTATAAAATCATATCATCTGTGAAGAGTGAAAGTTTGATCTCCTCTGATCCTAGTTGTATACCCTTGATTGCCTTCTCTTGCCCGATTGCGATGGCTAAGACTTCCATTACAATGTTAAAAAGCAGTGGAGACAATGGGCAACCTTGCCTGCTTCCTGATCTGAGTAGAAATGTTTTCAGTTTTACTCCATTCAATGATATTGGCTGTGGGTTTGCTGTAGATGGCCTTTATTAGTTTAAGAAAAGACCCTTCTATACCTGTTTTCTTAAATGTTCTGATCATGAAAGGATGCTGGATATTGTCAGAAGCTTTTTCTGCATCTACTGAGAAAATCATATGGTCTTTGTGTCTTAGTTTGTTTATGTGATGTATTATATTTATAGATTTATGTATATTGAACCATCCTTGAGACTCTGGGATAAAACCCACTTGGCCATGGTGTATAATTTGTTTGATGTGTTGCTGGATTCTGCTTGCTAGGATCTTATTGAATATTTTTGCATCTATGTTCATTAAAGATGTTGGTCTATAGTTTTCTTTTCTTGTTGTGTCTTTTCCTGGTTTGGGCATCAGGGTGATATTTGCTTCATAGAATATGTTGGGAAGTATTCCTTGAAAAACATACCATGCTCATGGCTTGGAAGAATCAACATTGTTAAAATGTCCATATTACCCAAAGCAATTTACAAATTTAATGCAATCCATATCAAAGCACCACCATCTAAAGATCTGGAAAAAATAGTACTTCTTTTTATATAGAACCAGAAAAAACCTCGAATAGCCAAGACATTACTCAGAAATAAAAACAAATCAGGAAGAATCACACTACCAGACTTTAAATTATACCATACTTCAAACTATACTTTAAATCTATAGTGATCAAAACAACATGGTATTGGCACAAAAATAGAGAGGTAGATGTATGGAACAGAATTGAGAACCAAGAGATGAACCCAGACAGTTATTGTCATTTGATCTTTGATAAGCCTATCAAAAATATAAATTGGGGGAATGATTCCGTTTAACTAACGGTGCTGGGAGAATTTGCTGGTGACTTGTAGAAGACTAAAACTGGACCCACACGTTTCACCATTAATAAAAATTGATTCTCACTGGATAAAAGATTTAAACTTAAGACATGAAACTATAAAGACTCTTGGAGAGAGTGCAGGAGATACACTTGAAGAAATTGGCCTGGGAGACTACTTTATGAGGAGGACCCCCCAGGGCAATTGAAGCAACACAAAAATACATTACTGGGATCTGATCAAACTGAAAAGCTTCTGCACAGCCAAGAACACAGTAAGTAAAGCAAGAAGACAGCCCTCAGAATGGGAGAAGATACGTGCAATTTATACTTCTGACAAAGGTTTGATAACTAGAATCCACAGAGAACTCAAACTTATTAATAAGAAAAGAACAAGTAATCCCATTTCATTGTGGGCAAGGGACTTGAACAGAAGCTTCTCTGAGGAAGACAGGTGCACGGCCTACAGACACATGAAAAAACGCTCATCATCTTTAATCATCAGAGAAATGCAAATCAAAACCACTTTGAGATACCATCTAACTCCCATAAGAGTGGCTCACATCACAAAATCCCCAAACTACAGATGTTGGCATGGATGTGGAGAGAAGGGAACACTTCTAC
>CAUYPK010087141.1:0-73014 GCA_963574355.1 Loris lydekkerianus | reverse complement strand
TATGTAGCCTTAAAGAAAGATGGAGACTTTACCTCGTTCATGTTTACATGGATGGAGCTAGAACATATTCTCCTTAGTAAAGTATCTCAAGAATGGAAGAAAAAGTATCCAATGTACTCAGCCCTACTATGAAACTAATTTTTGGCTTTCATATGAAAGCTATAACCCAGTTATAACCTAAGAATATGGGGAATGGAGAGAGGGAATTGAAGGAGGGGGGACTATGGGAGGGTGAAGGTGGGATTAGACCTGTAGTGCATCTTACAAGGGTACATGTGAAACTTAGTAAATGTAGAATATAAATGTCTTAACACAATAACTAGGAAGATGCCAGGAAGGCTATGTTAACCAGTGTGATGAAAATGTGTCAAACTGTTTATAAAACCAGTGTATGGTGCCCATGATTGCATTAATGTACACAGCTATGATTTAATATTAAAAAAAAATCTACCTGTGTGCTGGAAAACAATCTATAATTATGTGAGATGTTATAAAAATAAATGGAGTAGCAAGCAACCCACAGATAATTACTTGTATACTAATAGATGTGTAATTGCTTTAATTCTGTGGGGATATAGAAGAATCTGTCCTTATAATTATTAAAATGTCAGACATGCACATATGAAAATTTTAGAGTATAGAATGAGAGCTAAATTGCATCATATTCCCAAGTAAAATTCACAAGAGAACGAAACCAGAATAAATAGGGAGGAAATAAACATTGATCAGTCTTTTAAGAGGGCAGATGGAGGAGGAGACAGAAGACACTATTTTAAGTGAAGAAGAAAGCACTATTAGCTCTGGTTTGACAAGAACCTGTGTACCCATGGACACTTCGCTTACCAGAATGGAGGGGGGAAGCTGGGGAGTCACAGAAAGTGTGTTTCAGAAATGTTGATATGGTGGAGCCAAGTGATGGAAGTCCTGAATGCCTGGCACTGGAGTTTAAACTCAACACAGAGGCCAAAAGAGCCATGGAGAAAGTGTGTAAGCAGGCATGTGACAGGGGAGCAGTGGGCTGTGAGTGCAGCAGAGACACACAGGGCACAGTGACACAGAGACATAGGCAGAAAGGCAATTTCAGATGCCACCACAGAAAGCAAGGGGGAAAAGCAAGGGCCCGAGCCAAAGGGTTTTCCCAGACACATTTCCAAATGAGCAAAGGCAGGCCAGTGTGGCTGGACTAAACATAGAGATACAGAGAGACACAGAGGCACATGTGGCCACAGCACAGAAGGCATGCTGGCTTTAAAGGATGGAAAGTCACCAATTTCCATGTGTATTTTCCTAAAAGATGTAATGTCACAGAAATGTCAAAATCATCACTTTGTAATTAGTAGACTCAAACTAGGTTGGGTAAATGAATTTTTAATAGAAAATTTAATTAACATAAACATTCTTCCAGCCAGGAATCAAATTAATGATGATTATTTTCCTTAATATGGTTGTTTGAATTGAATTATTACATTATTATACGTAAATCCTACCCCATGTCACAAAGGATTTGAGTGGGTATAGAGAGTGATGATTCAAATAATTCTTTTATTCATTTTATTTAGTCTGCTTATTTTTCAGTGTATAAATAGTATCAATTATGTCCATTAAAGCACTGTTTCTTATTTGTTGTAAACGAAGTCTTTATAATTACAAACCATAATTTTTTCACTATATTGTACTTGGCTCCTATCCTGTACTATGTTTATGGTATTTCAACTATTTCAGTTTTTAAAACAGTAAGAAAGTCATCAGAAAGGCTCTGAGAAATGTTATATTCAACTCTGGTGTATCTATTCAACTCTGGAATATCTAATGCATTTCATAAAGTGCATTAATAGAAATGCATATCTAATGCATTTCATAAAATATTACATAATTAAATAGTACCAATCACATCAAACTAGCAACAACACAGGGTATATGGCCATTATGAACATGAAACAAATTCTTTCATGTTTATCTTGCTGGCTAAGATCATGGGAATTACTCAAATATTTACTTTCTGCACTTTGTTCCCATAGACAGTTATAATTGGGATGATACTTTAACAGTCATAAAGGCAGGCTTAATACTGATACCAGACTTCCTCCTTTTGTTTGCTTTATAAGAAGAGGTCATTAATAACAGTAATGATTAGCCATCACAGTCATCACTCAATCCAGACAGCAAGCACAATGGCTTTTACATCAACCCTGACCTGTGATGTAGAAGTCTTCAAACCTAGTAAGTGAGCCTTGATAAGTCCCAGCACACAATAGGATTTCCTATCATAAAGATCTATTTTCTCACATGAACCATGTGGAACATGTTAAAAATAAGTTTCTTTTCTGTATCAGTTTGTAAAAGGAATAATCAATCAAAAAAAACAAAAAAAAGGTTAACGGTCCAAGTTCCTTTACCTCACTGATATAAATTTCCATCATAATTTTCCCAGGGATTTTAAAGTCCAATGCCAGGGAAGGTAACTATTAAACCCTTAATAATACAATAAAGCTTTTCTTTTTCAAATAGTAGATAATACCTACTAAATATATTGAATGTATTTTGAAGAAAAGAAAAAGTCAGGATAATGCTATGCACTGTGATGTGCCAGTATTCTTTCCAACTCCAAGAATTCTATGTAATCAGGTCTCCAAAACAGAGTACTGCTGCTGTTTTTTACAGATTCCTCTAGAGTCAGGTGAACATAAATGAACACCAGAACAGAAGTTGACACGGTCCATTTGGAAACACCAAGACTGCCTATTATTGCTCTCTTGGCATCTACTGGACAAAGAATCTTAGTCATCTAAGCTGTTTACCAAGATAATGAGAAGCAGATATGCACAGAGTTAGGTAGGGCAAAGAGGATTCATCTATATACCAACTCCAAGTGACAGCGACAACCTAGAATGCTGTATTTGAAGGGATTCTAAGGCCATGGGGGGGCTCTACAGGAAAGAACTCATGATGGTTACAATTGCCACATGGCCACATGGTAATGAGTAGCAGCACCTGTGCCAGTTCTTACTTCCCCTCCTATAGACGCATAAGTCTTCCCAGAGAAGTTTCTTGTTCCCCAGAGAGTGTCACATTGGTTATGGCACATGTTATCAGGATGAATCTACGATCTCCATAATAGGTGCTGCTAAAAACACTATGGCATAACTTAATTTCAGTATCTTACTCTACTTTTATTAATTGTTAAAATATGCTGGAATGGTTAACTCAATTAATGAAACACATTTTCTCTCTTATTGACCAAGAGTGGTATAAAATGGAACTTTCTGCAAAGATGGACATATCCTATGTCTAGGTAGCCACTCATCACATATGGCTACTGAGCAGTTGAAGTACAGCCAGTGAGATTTTAATTTGAATTTTATTTCACTTCATTTAAGTTTCATGTGGCAAGTGGCTACCATATTAGGCAATGTGGGACTAGAATGTTTGCTTGCAATATTTAAATAAATCCACAAAGGATGCATTCTAAGTCTGCTTTGTTTACAAAGGTATACAGTGTGCCTAGAACCCTGCCTAAAACACAGGGCATGCTGAATAAATATTGACTGAATAAATGACTGGATAAAAGATTTGTTCTGTTAGGCCAATTCTGAGGAATGTATGGTTTTGCAGCTTTTGACATCCATGCAGCATTATTAAAGGAAGGAGTGTAAAATATCGCAATTAAACACTCTCTCAGACTCAGACCAGTAATACAACCCTCTCTGACCATAGCAGATACAACACAATACTTTCCATAAACGTTCAAGTAGATAATGGGTCAATAAGAATATATTTAAATTTTACATTGAGAATTCAAATACTCTGAAATATCCTCAGCTCCTAACCTGAAAGGTATGAAAACAATTCATTTTAAAATTGCCCTGCTCAGATACTCAGAAATTACTTGGGGCAATACTTCATCATGAGAGGAAGATGGTAGGAACAATACCAGATTATTAAATCCACTGGTGGAACTGAGTTTAAGAGTTCCTTTTGGAGATACCAAATGGAATATCTAATGCATTTCATAAAGTGAAAAGGGGTATCCCCACAAAAATACATTGGCATATATAACTTTCAGCACCTTAAAAAATTACACAGAATAGTCTGCAATACCAGCATTTATTTGCCTCAAAATAATACTGAGAAGTGACAAAAACAGAAAAGCATTACTAAAGAGACAGATTAAGGACAACAATGATGAATCCTGTTCCAAATTTAATGATTTTTAAACAAAATACTAATAATATAGTTTGAATCAGCGATAACAAATTCTAAATATTTTTGCTTTGTGAACCTGATGCCATTAGGGAGAAAATACTCCAATGACGACTATTGCATTTAGCCTGCCTTTTGACACATGCCATCTAAATAACAACACAACAAATCATTAGGCAGAGTAGTCTGAAATGTAAATAAAACAACTGAGCACTTTCTTCTAACTCTCAATACTTGGGGGACATCTGACCTTGAGCTGAGAGTCTCTTTTGAAAATGTTGTCCACATGTCTAAAATTCTCCTCCTTACACATGTACTCTGCCATCCACCCTCAACCAAACCATCTAAATTACATTCAGATTTTTGTGGTATCATAATAACTTCAATATGGGATATATTTTCAACATTCTGGTAAGAGACTGCTTTCTTCCCTGCCTCAACCTTCTTCCAAGTTATTTCAGGTTTGCATATTTCATTTTCACATCTCAGTGGGATATCCATCACATAACATTTATTTGTGAGGTCTAAAGGCATAACGTGAGGGATTGTGAACTAGCATGTCAAAACCACGTACTGTACGCGTATGTCTTAAAGAATGAAAAGGGATTCCTTTTTTTTCAGCACATATAAGCTGTCTCAACAGTATAGGTCCAAAGTGAATACCACAACCTAATTAAAGGATGAAGTGCATAACAAGCAGTATTAAAATGTCTTTTTTGATTCATTCTTCTCCAAGTTATGTTTTTATCAAATGTCTTGTCTCATTAATGACTCCAAAAGACATAACGAGTACACACCCCTTCTAATCTTATCAAATTCAGAAAAGAGGTGAAAGAATTACATGTTTTGGGATGCATGACAGTAGAAAATACAGAGACAGGGTAGAGAGGACTCTGAGAAGAGGCTAAGTCCATTTACCTGCCTACAGGGATGAACATATTTATAGACTTCCAGATAAATAAGGTTGTTTTTAAAGATCTGTTGAGTAGGAAATACCACAATCTCTCATGGGTTCCAGTTCCTACATGTAGAAGATTTATTTCTAGGAAGGTCTTCCTTTGAATTTAATCATGCCTCAGGGTCAGCTTCAGGAGCATTCAAATTGTGCAGTTGCACAGGGCCCTGGGCTCAGAAAGACTCTCCCCTCAAACTGCTGCCTACTTTTATGTTTTGTTGTCACCATCCTGAAATTCTTACTAATTTTACCTTTGAACTTGTGTTTAGTAAATGCAGTCTGATGGGGCAATGAAGCAGGTGTATGAGAAGGGAAGATGGGCACAATATATGTGCCCCCTCTCTCCTTCTGCCCCATTCACATGTAGCCCCATGAGCTCAGAATTCCCATGGCCCCATGATGAGTTCGGGGGAGGGCAGTTCAGGAAGACTCAAAGCAAGTATCAAGAAGGCGTGTTACGTCTAGACTGATTAAGCAGGGGCACCGAGAGCCTTGGCAGAGCTTCTCATTAGAACCAGACCTCATTTTGAATGAAGATATAAGCCGACAGAACTCAGAGCAACATAAGTAACTAAGGGAGGCAAATTATAACTTTTCTTATTCCTATTACTTCCCTTGTATTATCCAAGCAATTACGCTAAACATGATTAAAATAGAAAGGCAAAGATAGAGGGACGCAGAGTTGCTTTTCCATTCAGTCTTTCCTTCCACATTAATGAGCTACAGGTAGAGAGCATTAGAAAATAGGGGACAGAACAAGAGGTGAAATAAAACAATTATTTCCTGTGCAGCAATTCCATAGTTTTGTTAAGAACAAGATACACATGCAACACAAGCAATAAAATACACATTCTGTAATTTTGTGTTTGTATTCGCTTAATGCTTTCATGTTTGTACTTCAAAGCCACAGTGCACATTATAAAAATCAATGGTAAACTTCATACTAACAATTTACATTTTTAATTTTTCCTTACTGACAACAACATATAATAGCAGATAAAAACACCATGACAAATCAAGAGAAAGAAACTGTAGAAAGAAAAAAAAAAACTTTGTTTTTAGTACCAGTTTTAATAGCACCTTAGCACCTTTCCCCCTACTTTTTAAAAACAGGTGCCCACATTTTCATTTTGCACTGGGCCCTGCAAATTAAGTGGCTGAGACTAACTTCCTTCCTCCTCGTGCTACAGACTGCATCTGCAGGTCACCACTTGTTAGTTTTCACCCTCTTCTCCCTTCATCCACCCAACAAATACTGACTGTGCTGTGCTCAAGAATACAAAACGGAATAGGGTATTACTCCTGCCCTCTAATGTAGTCATGGAGATGAACAATTAACTATAAAAAAGGTGATAATACCTATCTTGCATGACTTCAGTAAGGAATATAAATACTGTATGTAGAATGTACAAACTACTTCCAAAAATGATTGCTAAGCTTCAACCCACTATTCAATTACCTCATCTAATTCCAGTTACAACTTATTGGGTAGGTCCAATTATAGTTTCCATCTTAACAGCTACGGAAACAGAGATTTAGAACAGTTAAGAAACTGGACTGCAGTGATTTTGAACTGAAGCTACTCAAGTCTTGTCTGAGTTCGTAAGTGATAGCCATCATTCTTATTAATATAATTCTAACCTTTCCCTCCTTTTTAGTATTGCAGTTTTGTCTCCTTTTTTAGTTTCTCAAAGGTTGATTTTAGTTGCAATTTTAATTTATCAATCTCCTTATATTATTTGTCTCTAAAAATGTATATTCTAAATTTTTTCCAATTTATTTATTTGAGTATTTTGTTTAGGACATAAAATACAGCTTGTCTTTTTTTCTTTCTGACAGTCCTTTGACCCAACTGTAGAAGATTTGAATCAGCTGATAAAACTTGTGGTTCTCAAAATTATGTTCATGACTTTGTTCATTAAAATACAGATAGATAGATCCTTAGGCCTGGCTCTATTGCCCACTACTTTCAGAAAAGTACTTTTTTCTCCAAGCCTAAATTTTCCCATATGTAAAATGGATATGAACACAGTACCTTAACTATCATATAGAGTTATGTTCAAGATTGAATGAGATATTTCTTACCAAATACTTAAAATAGCATCTGTACCTAGCAAGCACTTGAAAACATTAGTTTTAATACTATTAATTTTAGTACTATGTACTCATATCTAGGTTTAAAAATGAATCTGAAGTGATTTTCCCTTTCAGGAAAAGAGAAAGATCAGGGAAAGATAAAGATTTAGGGTCTCTAACACTTGAGATATATATTATTTATTTATAAGTTAAAATACACAAAAAATCCCCCATAACAGCACCTAGTGGTCACACATACCTCCACAATTCAAGGGTTCTAGGATGTTTTTACTTAAATAATCCTTCACTGAAAACTCTAAATGCCACCCTCACTTTTCCTCTTTTCATTCTAAACTAGCTATTATAAGGGTCAAGGCTAACCGTTTTAAAACTACATACAAAAAACTATAAATGTAAGGAACTATTCCTGTAATTTTTAGCAAGGCTATCTCAGCTCTCTCTAACCTCTGAAGTGACACTTAAATTTAAGGAGGTTGAGCAAATTAAAATGGCCAAAGTGTTTTCTCTGGAGGAAAAGGAAAAGATTAGCTAATCTGAAGGTTACTGCCATCACTCAGGCCATCAAACAACTGTTTCCCTGGCTTCTAAGTGATTAAAGAACACATAAAAAACAGACAGGATACCACAAAAAAAAAAAATGGACTGTATACCTATTTTTAAAATAGCTTTAGAAAAAATGCCTTCATTTGACATTTTTATTATGGTTGGAAGAACAGCATTTTTTTTATAAACCAAACCCTTATTTGATACCTTAGAAAAATGTGATAGCCATGTGATATCTTCTTAAAACCTTCCCCCCCCCCCCCCAATAATACTGGCTGTTCCCACTGCAGGCTGTGGGTCCTTACCAATTCTTGAGTATCTTCCTGCAGTGGCAGAAATGCTGCCTCCAGAATAGCAATCTGGTCAGTGCTGAGCTTCTGCCACAGCCCAATCAGCAGAATCACCAAATGGGTGGCACTTTTTAGTCTGGTAAATGACTGGAACAGATTGTTCTGGTTTTCCTCTAGCGCGTCTGCTACAGCGATTACCTGTAGAAATTACAAACTTTGGTTAGGGACAATTTCACAATTCTGGAGCTCTCGACAAATTATGTTTGGCACACTTTTATTTTTCTTTAAAACATCTAATGAACTTTGTCTTCAATAAACCCAAGCTATGTTGAGTAATAAAAGCATTATCATTCATCTGCTCACTACCTTCTTTAAAAAAATGCTTAGAGTAATTCCAAAGCCATATGGTCAGGAGATGAAAATATTCACAAAACTAGCTTGGGGGGGGGGGGGCTTGTTCAGTGTCTGCTTCACCATCAGTTGACCTTCTTCAATATATGGTAATAGAAGTAACCTCCAATAAAAGTTATCACAGTCCTTATTACTAGCCACAAAGATTGATCAATTAAAATATTCTTATCAAAATAATTGCATTTGCCTTATAGGTCAAAATAATAACCTCATTGTACCCTTTTCAGAAAATAACTGTCTTCCTCTTTATTAGTTTTTATATGTGACATAGTATTGGGATAGCCAATATTTCTTATTATATCTAAAAGGTAGCTAATGTTCAAACAATTGGTCAGTTAAGAAAAGCCATTTTTAATACAAATGTGAGCCAATAACCTGCAGGGACCTGAAAGGGAAAAAAAAGTTCAGGCTGTGTTAGGATAAGATTGGCAGGAGTAGACAAAATTGGCTTTTTTTTTTTTTTTCTTCATCCTTTTGAATAATCCCATGGAAAAAAGAACTAAAGCAACAATTGGATAGAACATCCAAGACTTCCCATTGGTGTTTTATTTTATTTTAATGTCTTGGTGAATTTCGTGCTCATTAAAAGTAATGAACTGACTGCCCCAGAACTCAAGGCATCCAATAATCCTCAGACCAGGAACAGCAAGCCCCACCAGCTTGAGGG
The DNA here is from genome assembly GCA_963574355.1 of Loris lydekkerianus. Lineage (NCBI taxonomy): Eukaryota > Metazoa > Chordata > Mammalia > Primates > Lorisidae > Loris > Loris lydekkerianus. Next base: position 63,851 of record CAUYPK010087141.1, on the reverse strand, counting down.
GTTAGAGCTGAGTTTCAGAAGTATGCTGTGGATGATCTATTTGGTGATATTTCATGGCTTATTGACATTGGCCCAAAGGGCTTGTTTTTAAAATATCATTCAAATGAATACAAGGTATAGCTAAGTGGCCTCCAAATGCCATAGGGGAGAGGGGCTGTAGGGGAAGAGTCCTCAGAGTGTTTGGGAGACACTGGAAAAGAGGAATAGGTTAGGGAAAGACAGAGCACTGAAAGTCCATGCATGAAAACACTGGGATCACAAGGATTCAGAGGGTCATCAAGACCAGCATTACATAAAGTACATTGCTTACTATGTGCCTAGTTCTGTGTTAATTCCCATTTGCATTCAAAAGAAGTACACATTATTCTTACAGCCCACAAGCTCTTGCAACTTACTGGAAAAAAAACATACATATATACATATATATATATATATAAAACCAATTAGTGGAAAGAAACATCACTATAATAATGTCCTAATTGTGCACAACAGAAAGTAAGTGTGAAAGAAGTTAGCAAAGGGATGGATTACTATGGGCCAGAGTTAATATCCCTGGGGACTCTTTTACTCAAATGGGGCTTGGAACTCATCGCTTTCCCATTACTTCAAGAAGTCCCCTCAAAGAGCTGAAGAGAGGCCACTTTTCCTTAAACCAAAACACCTGGAATCATATGGGTCCTCCCACCCCCATCCCATGATTACAAATGACTCCTGTTAAAGTCCAAGTTTATACTCTTTTTCTTCCTGCAAATGTTACCAATTAAGCTTCATTGTGGAATCATCGTATGACACAGATGCTTATTGTCAAAAACTCCAAATCATACAAAGATCAAGGTCATAAACACATACTGAGTGCCGTGTATGTACAAGATTTTGCAGGAAGCACTGTAGGGAATTCAATGGTGACAGATCTAACCTCCACCTTCAAAGAATTCATAACAGAGAAAGGAAAATAGGTGGAGGAGGTAAATACTGACCATATAAGGAAGACCTCATGGACCACAAAGGAGCAGCCATTAACAGTATGATTATTATGTTAATGCGACCCTCCAACTAACTGAACATAGCTGGCATGCCAAGCATTCTGCCCTGTGGCTTCAATCTTCACCCTCCACTCCGACGTGCTTGGCATTATCCGTCCTTCACAGGTGAGAACACTGAGGCCCACAAATGTAAGGAATTGGCTCACTACTGTACACAGGGCATGCAACCTGTGCCCAAGCTTAGAAAGGCCTTGTGCTTAGTTGTTGTCTCTGCCTTGAAATTCTGAATAATTTTATTTCTGAGTTTGTGTTTTGTAAGTGAAATTAATGGGACAATGGAGCATGCACATTAGCAGAAGAGTTATGTGCATTCATGCATATAGGTAAAATGCTCTTGTGCTTGCATTTAAAACTGCATTGACAACATAAAAATTAATGGCAAAATTCATGCTAATAATTTAAATTTTAAGTAATTTTAATGAATACTTAAAAAAACTAAGGTAATAAATGCTCAACACTCATTACTTCCTACTATTATCTAGGCTTTTGAGGTTATTTATGCCTTCTGTCTCTGCATGTGGGAACCACTCCGCAATTTGTCTACTACTGTCCATTTCTTCCCAACTCTGCATTCAGAGACCTCACATTGGTAGCTTGAAGTCAGCCATAGTGAAAGTATTCATAGCTTGGAAATCAACAAGTACCACAAAGCCAATCTTTCTTCCTGTCCCCTTCTCCCCAGAGAGACTGTTGCTAAATATTTACCAGCACACCAGTGAAAAGAGGTACCTAAAATCCATCCTAAAGAGTAGATATTGGATAAGGGGCTTTAAAAGTGAAGGAAACAACTTGAGCAAAGTATTAAAGCAGAAAAGTAAAGGCTGCTTATTAGGAAAAGAACAGACATTCCAGTTCAAGAACAGTATTTGATGAGACTAAAGAAGTAAGCTGGGTGACTGCCACAGAACGAGAAAGTCAGGGTGAAGAGCAGGCACCCCCAGCTCTGCAGACACTGGGAGATACTGAGTGTGGGTGTTACTTGATAGAGGCTGTGCTCTACACAGTGATCGGATCATGATAAACATTTGGGGCATTTGCTGGACTTAAGTGAAGCTTTTATTCATGTTCCTCACTATCAAGGGAAAATTCTCACTAAGTATAACAGCATGTCAGTTCATGGATCCATCCAACTTGCTAAATACAGCTGTGATGGAAGAATGACTTCTCAGTGAGACAGCAGCCCAGTCACAGGATCTTTCCTGAGCAAGGCCCAAAATACATCAATTGAAGAGAAGCATTGCTTCTCTTAAGTCTCTGCCTCACTGGATAGATTTCTGTGCCATTGTGGAAAGAGTCTGCTATCCCCAAATGGTCACAGAAATTGGAAAGACATTGGATAAACAATTCCTCATGTAAATTACCCCCAAGGAAAATCTTCCTGACCTACTGGCCAGCATGAAATACTAAACAGATTTCCATGTTCTCAATTTAGTTTTACACGTAACAGCCAAGTTTACTTTGTACTCCGTGAGTGCCAAATGAATTTAGCAGAATTAACATAGTAAAAAGGGCTGGAAAAACTAGAACCATCAAGATTTAGATCTGTGTAACCAAGGCCTAGAAGATCTCACCACTCACCTGAACTGAGAAACAAAGCCAACCAGCTGGCAGGACTTACATTTGAGAAAGAGTGATTTTTCAGGGTTCATCAATGACAGAGTAAGATGTGTGTTCCCTGGTGTTCAACAGAACTACAGAAAGGGAGGAGTTTGGGAAACAATAAATGCTAACAATTTCAAGCATAATGTGTTGATGGCCTTTGTTTTGCTTTTTCAAATTGAAGGTTTCCAAATAAAATGGAGACCCCAAAGGACATCTCTGTCCAACTACCATATCAATTGATGCCAAAGTAATGAGGCAGAGGCCCAGGGAGCTGCTTGGAGGAAAACACTCAACCCATAAAGTGAGTGTGAAATTAATCCCAAATACTTCTAGCTGCCAAGATAGGCTCTAAAATTGGTTACAGGAAAGCAGCAGCAGCAACAGCGGAGTAGACATGAATCATACTATGTGAACATGCACATGTCCAATTTCTTCACCTAACCTTACCATTGACTCTGCCTCCAAATCTCATGTGTGGCACATAAACCCCCCTATCTTGCTGTTTAGTTGTCATTTAGTAAGGCCTGACCATGGGCCAGGCACTGTGCACAGGGCTGTTATAGCCAGATTATCATCTGGTCCTCATGACAACCCTCTGAGATAGGATTTGTTGACCCCTTGGGTCCCCACTTCCTGCTGAGCAAACAGGAGTTTAGATTAAGGACATTGCCTATGGTTATGAATGAGGGCAGAGAAGAGCCAGAGCCAGGATTCCAATCTTGTTCTGCCCTAATACACAAATGTACACAAGCAGTTCCATAAAAAAAATCCAGTGGATTTTTATGTTGATAATTAAGCAAAGCTACCAAGGAAAAACACTACTAATATATTATGTCCGTAATAGGCATATACAGTATGCCTATCAGTTAAACTTGCCCATTTTTGGAGCTTTTAATATAAGGTCGACTTAAATTGGCTGATTTCTGCCCGAAGTTGGTTGATACTACCCAAAATTACAGTATAAAGAAAATTAGTTCATAATTTGTAAGGATGGGAAGTGAGCATAGTGAGGTTTCTCTCTCTCTCTCTCTCTTTTTTTTAATAGAGACTGTGTTTTACTTTGTCACCCTCAGTAGAGTGCCATGGAGTCACAGCTCACAGTAACATCCAACTCCTGGGCTTAGGTGATTCTCTTGCCTCAGCCTCCCGAGTAGTTGGCACTACAGGTGCCTGCCACAACGCCTGGCTACTTTTTGTTGCAGTTTAGCTGGGGCCAGGTTTGAACCCACCACCCTTGGTATACGGGGCCAGCGCCCTACTCACTGAGCCACAGGCACCGTCCAAGTGTTTTGTTTTTTTTTTTTTACTCTTGAGAGAATTTTATTATGTTTGAGATAGTTCAAAAATATGAAAATTTTATAAAACAGGTATTTTCTAGGCCTGCTCCTTTAATGAAGCTAAAGTATGATGAGTTTGATATCAAAATGCGATAAAGGATGATCCATTTATTTTCTATAAATGTCACATTACAATGTTTTCAGTGGTCTGATGTTCTATGTTAACTGTCAACATACATGGAGAGCTTTATATTATAGGATCCAAGCACTGTGCTAACCCTTTTACAGGGATTATCTCATTGAATTCTCATATCAGTTCTAGGAAGCAGACAATATTATTGCTCCCATTTTAAAAATAAGGAAAGAGAATTATAGTAAGGGTCAAACAGTTAGTGAGCCAGAATTCATAGCCAAGCAATCTGACCCAAGAAACATCATCAAGAAGCACAGCCTGCATTAATTTTCTGCCTGCACATCAGTCTCATCATAGTCAATATGTGGAACAAATTCTATCAGGAGCTCCCGATGGGAGGTTTCAGCTTTGCTGACCTTCCAATACCCCATATGAATTAAGATAGGTTTATTTTAATAAAAGGCCAACATGGACAAATGAATTAAGAAAATGGAGTTCCTATGATATGGATAAATTTCTACCTACCCTAGGGAAGAATGCAATAGGCTGTGCTGAAATAGGCAAGGGCCTGGGAGCCAAAGAGACAGGGTTTCAATTATAAATCTGGCTTTGCTACCAAGTAGATTTATGTCAGGGTTCAATTTACCTCTCTTTTCTGTCCTCTGGTTTCATCATCTCTAAAATGTGAGAAACTTGATCTCTAACATCCAACATAGTGGACAAGTGTCCAATTAAAAAAAATTTTTTTTTTGGTGAAGAATGAGAAGTTGTTATTTAATGGGTACATAGTTTATACTGATGATGAGAACATTTTGCATACACATAACAGTGATGGCTATACAACATTGTGACTATTCCAGTGACACTGAATTGTACACTTACCAAATCTTAACAGTTGCATACCAATGTGTGTGTGTGTGTGTGTGTGTGGTGGGGGGGGTAGTAATTTTAAATTACTTTTTAGTGACTTGTTTTTAACTATCCATGCTACTTCTTCCCCTCTATTTGCACACACACTAGGCTTCTTGTTTAATGTTCATTGACTTGGAGCTTTTATCTACAAATAACAGTATGAATGCTTTTATTTCACTAATTCCTAGGATTATGAGAATTAAATGAGAGGTGTAAGAAGATGGACAATAACAAGTGTCGACAAGGATGTGGAGAAATTGGAATCCTCTCAATTGCTGGTGGGAATGTAATAGGATGCAGCTGCTTTAGAAAACAGTCTGGCAGTTCCTTACAGTCACCATATGACCCAGTAATTCCACTTCTGGGTATGTGCCCCAGTGATATGAACATTTATTTCCACTTAAAAACTTGTTCATGAATATTCATAGTAGCATTATCCATAATAACCATGAAATAGGCAAATCTCAAATATCCATCAATCGATGAACGGATAAACAAAATATAGCATGTCTATATAATGGAGTATTATTCAGCTATAAAAAGAAATGAGGCACTTATACCTGCTACAATATGGATGAATCTCAAAAATTTTATGCTAAAAAGAAGCCCAACACAAAACCACATATTATTTCCCAATGCCTAGAATAGACAAATCTATAAACACAAAAAGTAGATTAGTAGTTGTTTAGGGCTGCAAGTGGGTGGTGCATAGGAGGGGATAGGAAGTGACTGCTAATGGAAGTGGGGTTTTCTTTGGGGAAATGAAATGTTTTAAGATTGTGGTAGGGCAGCACACCTGTGAATATACTAAAAATAAGTGAATTATATGCTTTAAATTGGTGAATTGTATAGATGTAAATTATATCTGAATAAAGCTGTGAAAATAATAAGAGAATAAAAGTAATATGAAAGTATAATTCATATAAGGCAAGTAAATAAATATAAAAAAGCCCTTGTAGGCAAAACTTTTGGTAAATTAATGGCTATATCATATTGCAACTGGGTCTTACTGACCTTAAGAATGATGGAATAACATGTGACTTTGGAGTCAATGAGATCTAAGTATGAGCAGTAGTAATGCTACTTATTTGTTGTATGACTATTGGCTATTTAGTTTTCTCACCTACATAATAATTTTTAATAAAAGCTAATTACTACCCCTTCTACTCATTTTTAATTTGTTTGGCTCTTGGTTATTATTTCTTAATATTCCCTATAGTTTGGAGCTCATTTCAGTTTAGTAACATCAGGCAAATTTTCCTTTTTCTATTAGATTACAAACAATAATGGAAAAGGAAGACCCTTCTGCTGGGCTTGTAAGCACACTACCAACTACCACCTCCCCAAATTAGAGAAGACACCTCCTCTCTGTTCCCTGATCCTTCACTCTGTGGTCTCTTAATCAGACAATGCTCATTTTGTAGCCAAGTTTAATCAAGTTTCAAAGTAAAATGCCATAAGACCCTTCATTAAATATATTACTAAAACATACACAAGTTATACATTTTGGAGTCCTTTCATCCACTCCTTTAATAATTCTATTAAATCACCCACACAGGACTTTGCCTCATATGACTTGTTCTCTAGAAATCCTCTGAGGCTTGTTACTCAGGGAGCTTGACATTGTTTAGTTTTCTTTTGTATCTTACTGAAAATGCTAGAGAAAGTTTGGTGATTAAATAAAATGTTTCTAAAGTACAGTATGAAAAAGGAGAGTGAAGGAAAAGTCGTACTAAAAATTCCCAGAAAATTCCAGTGTAAAAAGAGTTTAATTGATAAAACCCCACCCCAAAATGCCTACAAATTTCTAGTACACATTGGGTGTCCCATAAATGCTAGATGAATTCCTGAACCTCAAACCTGGTGCATCTAAAAATACTGTACAATTAAGAGTCATACCAAAACTGCCTCTTTAATCCTAGACACATTGAATTGGGCACTGTCAGGCTCCCAATTTGAATAGAACCCAAGTGATATCACATGGAAACAACAGACTTGCCTCAATATATCTGTCATCTACTTAAAAAAAAAAAACCCTGCTCCAGTTCACCTGTAGCCAGAGCTGCCTAACGGCAAGCTATAGACAGCTTGGAGGGGTGGCGCCTGTGGTTCAAAGGGGTAGGGCGCCAGCTCCATATGCCAGAGGTAGCGGGTTCAAACCCAGCCCCGGCCAAAAACTGCAAAAAAAAAGAAAGAAAGAAAGAAAGAAACAGCATGGGGATGGTTTAAAGACCAGAGAAACATGTAAGAAGTGTTTGAGTAGCAAGCTTAAAACTAATTTATTGCTTATGTGCATTCAGTTGTTGACATTTTGGATAGATAAAAGAGAAGCCTGGGGGGTTTACTTTGAAGGCACAGGACTAATCTAATTCTTGGCTATTTTTGCTACCATATTATTTTTTATAAATAGGGTAGTAGACTGGATTATGTTCTATTGTACTTCATATGACAAGAAAACTTGAGATTCCCCTCAGGTTTAGTATGCACTTAGCTTAAATGTTTAAACCAAACCAGAATTTGAATACATTGTTAATTATTGTACCACTTGGGGTAGCTATTAAGACAATAAGAAAAGTATACCCATTCAGCAAAAAAATTCAGTCACAAAAATTATTTGTCTTTGTAAAAAGAGACCCACTAATTGGCTAAACCACCTGATGCTTTGGAACACCAAGGTATGATCATGTGACTCTTGGACGTCACAATGATTTTTCTGATCTAGGGTTATAGTTTTCCCTGATACTTAACCACACTTGCAAAATGCCTTGAGAATTCTCATAAAACTGGTTTTAGAAAAACAAATTATTCCTGAGAAATTATTTTATACTATATACTATGGAAGTCTTTTTTTCTTTTTAAATGTTTGCCCAGAAGAACATAAAAGGTAGACAGAGCTGGAATATAGACTTTGGCTGGGACTTTTAAAATATATATCATTAATACATAAAAAGGTTAAATGAGAGAAACAATAAATCATTTACAAGTAACACAGAGACAAATTTTGCTATTTCTACAAAGTTTGTTCACCAAATAGACATGTAACTTAATCAGATGAAAGGAAACTAACTCTAATGCCTGGCTAATATAAAGCTAAAAATATAGCTGATCTCAAGCCTGATTACTATTTTTACCTATTTTCCCCCCTGGATGACCATATTTTTACCCCTTTCCATGAAATTATCTACCTATAGCCAAGTGAAACCCCAATTTAAAAAATAATAATTAGTGGAATCAAGTTGTACAAAGAAGAATAAATGTTCTCTGGACTAAGGTTACTCATTGAACAGATTTCTATTAAAGCTGGAATCTATGGTTGGCAATGTCAGAGCTCATTTTACAAGCCCTGTAGAATGCCACAGTTATCACTCTCCAAAAACAACATCCATGAGGTCTGATTTGAATAGTTTCTAAGTTTAGAATGTTTCAGGCCACATTCTTACATGCAGACATGTCAGTAATTATATAGCCACCCACACAGACTTGAGTGCCATCTCCAATGAAGGGAAATGATGGATAGATGGGAAGTTGGCTGGGTGCCTGTCCTAAGAGCATTCTTTCAGCTAAGGCAACAAGTGCTAAGACACATTATTACATGACATCAATTAGAGCATGATGATGATTCACCCAAAAAAGGCAAAAAAGGGACCCTGGAGACTCCAGCAGCACTGGTAATGCTATCAATCATTTTCTTGGTTCTTGAGTTTAAGAGTAAAAGTCTAAGATCTAGTTTTGCAGAAGGTTTGTTTTCTTTTGGACATTTGTGGATTTTATATGTTTTTGCTTTTTTAGATAAAATACCGTATATGCTGGAGTATAAGCCGAGTTTTTTTGGCACAAAATTTGTGCCAAAAAACCCGAACTCGGCACAAATTTTGTGCCAAAAAAACTCGACTTATACTCGAGTATATATGGTAGTAGTTATACCACGACTATCTGGTGGTTCTCTGACAAGACATGTACAGGTGTATATAGATCAGGTCACATGGAAATAATACAAAAGGCAATGCATAGAGCTGCCTGGTTTCATAAGGAGTGAAGCTCGGGCAAACTGCAGGCTATTTCTACAATAATAGGCTTTTGAAACATTATAATTGGAAGTGGCCTTGCTGAAGATATATTATTCCTGATTTCTACTGTGCTGTAAACTCCAGGCCAGAGACTGTTTTATTGTTTGCTGTACCCTCCCACAGTCTCTGGCTCACAACAGGCATTCAATGCATGTTTGTAGTACTGGAGAAAATTAAAAATTCTGATGACTCAGTAGCATAAGAGTAACCATTAAGATGGTAATTTATAGGAGCACTACTTGGGCAAGGGAAGTCCATCCCTAAATTCCAGGTGAAGAAGACCAAGGTCTACCATTTTAGAAAAGTATTTGTAGGCTATGTTATTTATTGGGTCTACCATAGGTTGTAAATAACTGGACTCTAAATTCATATCTTCCACATGCAATGCATGACAATGAATTTCTACATTCATTCAAATCTTTATTGCTAAATTTATGTTGCAAGTGATATAAAGTCTGTAACTTAACTTTAAAATACATCATCATAGACAGAGTCATATGATGTGAGCATGTAAGTCAGTTTATACTCTAGAGAAGATTTTCTCAATCTCCTCATTAAAGACATTTGGGGCCAGATAATTCTTTGTTCTGGAAAATTTAGCAGCATACCTCATGCTACATAATAGATGCCAACAGAAACCCTCTACCACAACTAAAAATGTCTCCAGACATTGCCAAATGTCTTCGGGGGGGGGGGGGGGACCCACCCTGGCGAAGATCCACTGTCCAGAGTCAGTGAGTTTGTGTTCAGAACAATGAGCCTCCTCATCAGAAGCAAAGCACACAAACCAGAGACAGCTACCACAAACACTTAGGCTACTTCTGTCTCCATCAATACTAGAGAATTTCTAATTAACACAATGAATGTCGTAAATAGGTTTTGGTTGATGAAATCACAAACTTGATAATTGGTGCTATGGATATTGGAAATGAGTTTATTGGCAAAGTTATTAGTATTAAATATATATGGATGAGCTGAGTATTTTATACTCATAATTTCCTTTGCTTGAATAGGGTGTATGACTCTAGCAAGACACTAAAGTGATGAAGTCCAAGACCTAAGCCTAATGATTCTCTGGCTTGCCTTTGGGGAAAATTTCTAGCTATTTGATGCCCACTATGAGGGAAAAGGGATCCTGCCTTTAATTATTGTCCAATCTGTCTCAAATGAACCTTTCCAGAAAGATGGTGATCTAGTACCTAAAAGATAGCTGGGCCTCACTTGGCCTATAGTATAGACTGTATGAATTGTTCCACGCTTATGTTTATTTAATAACTGTCTTTGTGTATGACAAATTTTGTCATGTGACTTCCATTTCAGCTAGGAAGAGAGGTTGTAGAGAGGCAGCTCATTCTCATCTATTGTAAGCTTTTTGATGGCTCTCATTACTTATTGAAAAGAATTTAAGAGTATGCATGACCAAATTGGCAAAGGTAGTGTGCAACATCAAGTGTGTGCTAAGTGATGGAGAGACATGTGATTTAAGAGCTGCCTGCAAAGAACAGTCTAACAAGAAAAACAAATGTATTAACAAAAACAACAGCGGCTACTTGTATGTTTAATATGTGCCAGGTGCAGTCTTGAGAACTCCATGTATATTATTCCTAAACCTTTTAAAAACCCCTCTAGATAATTATTTTTGACTGATGAAGAAAACAAAATTCAGAGAGATTAAACAAGCTGGTCAGAATCACTCAGCAATGCCAAGATTTAAACCAGGTCTATATAAAACCTACAAAGCCCAAGCATTTCCCAGTGTGCCACATAACATCCTTAGGTACACACATCATATCCTTAGGTACACACGCCTCTACCTACCTACCTATCTACCTATCTACTTACCTATGCTAGATGATAAGTGCTATACAAATGACTACCAGGTTAAGTGAATATGACAAATACCTATAAAAAAAATCCTCCCTAGCAAGTGACTTCCTGGGGATAAAGGCCCCACATATTCCTCTGTGTGTCTCTCTTTTAAGTAAACCCACATTTGAATGTTTGAATCCCTTTGGTTCAGAAAAACATTTGAGTATTGCACATCATTTCTTATTGTTTTACATCTACATCTGTTACTTGCCTGGCCTTGTAATCATTTGAGTTTGTAACCCAGCAATATTCATAAATTTCAACTAAAAAAACTACAATGGGCATGGAAAAGCAGAGATCATCCTCACCACAAATGATTAAACCAAATATGAGCTCTGGAGGTTTAACCCTACGAGGGCCCTTTGACCTCTTTATTATTACTTTTTTTTATTAAATCATAGCTGTGTACATTAATGCGATCATGGGGCACCATACACTAGTTTCATAGACTGTTTGACACATTTTCATCACACTGGTTAGCATAGCCTTCCTGGCATTTTCTTAGTTATTGTGCTAAGACATTTACATTCCACATTTACTAAGTTTCCCATATGCCCTTGTAAGATGCACTACAGGTGTAATCCCAACAATCACCCTCCCTCTGCCCACCTCCATGCAGCCTTAAAGAAAGATGGAGACTTTACCTCTTTCATGTTTACGTGGATGGAGCTGGAACATGTTCTTAGTAAAGTATCTCAAGAATGGAAGAAAAAGTATCCAATGTACTCAGCCCTACTATGAAGCTAATTTAGGGCTTTCACACGAAAGCTATAACCCAGTTACAACCTAAGAATAGGGGGAAGGGGAAAAGGGAGGGGAGGTAGGGGGAAGGGTGAAAGGGAGGGGAGGTAGGGGGGAGGTGCGACCCACATTTTGTACTGTGCACCTGCCATGGGCCTGGGCCTCACCTGCTTTATCTTGATTGGGCCTGTGTGGTACCCTGAGAATAAGGCACCATTACGTCCCGTTTTACAAAAGAGGTTACGCTCAGTGAGGTTCACCATTTTGTTTAAAGTCACACAGCCAAGATTCAAGCCCCAGTTTCTGAATAATTCTTTAGTGCCAGCCTTCTTCACCCTTTACCTTGGGAAGAGATTGAAAATTGGTGAAGATTTCTCCCATCCTGGTAGTCTCTGAATATATAAATCCCCCCTGCTCACCCACACCCCGGAAATGAGTTCTCTTCTGCTGCCCCTCCCAGCAGAAGGGTGGTGGTGGCATAGAACACATTAATCTCTCTCCATGCTCTGCTGACCTCACCCTGCCCCAACCCAGGACTGGCCAGAGGAATCCAAGGTCCCAGGAGATGGATGACCCAGCACTGGTAGAGGAAGTGCTGCTGGGAGTCGGTGTGTGTTGGGATTTTTGGCTCTGAGGCAGCTGGAGGCTAGCCTGCCCTGGCCAGAACTTCAGTTGAACATTCACCACTTTCAACTCATGTTGTAGAGAAGTGGAAAAGTGTGCTGTTTCCACTAATCCTCAAGAAACAAAGTCACCTTTGTTCCCAGTTGCTGGTGGTGAAAGGTGATGGGTCCAGTAGGACAGCCCTGGACATCTTGATGCCCAAAGCATCTCTCTGGTCACTTGGTTCTCCCAGGGCTGTCCTCATGTGGGCAGTGTGGGCAGGTGACTGAGCCTTCTCCCTCCTCTCAAGAGACCCAAGGACCAGAATGCCAGTCACAGTGATTCATTCAGAGACACATTCATGCTGACTGGGGACTTGGTGGTCCAGACTACTACCCTAATTTTATAGGTTCTCCATCTCACCCCGCATTGGATGGGGTTTTCATCCTCTTCTTCCATGCTTGGCTGTGTCCTCCATCTTACCAGCAGATGGGATGTCTCCCTCACCTCTCACCCCAGAAAAGGAGGGCTCTTCATTCTTTTGGGAGGAGGTCCCCCTTTTTCTCATATTGAAGGAAGAAGCCCTGTGCACTTTCACCTTATCCAGAGGGTCCTCCCCTCTTTATTGAATGCTTACTACGCTTGGTGATTCGTTCATTCATTTGTTCAATGAACAGTTATCAAGCACCTACTGTGTTCCAGGAACTGTTCTGAGGAAAGGGGAGAAGGCTGTGAGCAGAACAAAGATCCCTACTGAGCTGACATTTCTGGCAAAGGGAGACAGACCACAAAGCATAACAGTAACAAGCCAACCATGCAGTATTAGGTGATAAGGAGAAGAGAAAGAGGAAAGAGAATCAAGGTGCCAGGGTGTGTTGAGGGACAGGTCGCTCTTTTCAATCAAGTGGGTCAGAAGCAAAGAATTGAGGAGTGAGGCTTGTTGTCATAGAGCCACAACTCACTCACTTTGTTGTGTCATCCAGAACAGTGAATACTGTTGTTATTTCTGCTTTCACCTTAGGGAAACTGAGCCTCAGTGGAGTTGAGGCAGAACTCAGGAGCTCTAGGACTAGAGTTATTGCCCAGTATGTGTAAGTGTGGGTGAGTGTGTTTGTGTGCCTGTGTGTTTTGTGTGTGAAAGTTTGTGTGTTTGTGTGTGAGTGTGTGGTGGTGTGTGTGTGGGAGCACATGTGTTCCTTACTGGATGGAAGAAGGATTTTCCTTTGTCATTCCTGGAAAAATATCCTCACTTCTGTCAGCTAGGGAGGAGAGCACTTAGCTCTCCTTCCAGGGTAGGTAGCAAGGACCTCAAGGATGCCAGCGGACTCTGCTCACTGTCTGAGGTGGCTGAGGCCCTCTTGGGAGGGAGGAGAAAGGTCTCACATTCCTGGGCTGCTGCCCTGGTCTGGATGACCCCTCCCTGTTCCCATTCTCATGCCTGCCTGGAGTGGGAGGTCCAGGGGGCTACCCCAGCCAGTCTGGCCACATGCCTATGATACAAGCCAGTCAAGGGAACAACTGTCAAGGGAACAGACACCATGTGCTGGGGTGGGGCAAAGTGTCAAAGCTGCAGAAACTGAGCGCAATTGTCCCAGAAAAGATCTTGCAGATGGTGAAGTGGAGGCCAGTGAGGCTATCTGAGATGGGACAAACGATCCAGGAATGGGGGTGAGAGGTTAAGCCAAGTGACATGGGAGCTTACACGAAGTCTGTCAGACTTTTTAAACTGGGATCCATTATAAGAAATGCAGTGTACATTATGACCAGTTTTGCTTATAAGTGTGTAAAGGAAAGTGCATAAAGGAAAACATTTAAATTTTTTTAAGTTGCATAAATGTAAGGGGTACAAATGCAATTTTTTAACATGTATATATTACTTAGAGGTGAAGTCTGAACTGTTAATGATCCATCACCTGGAATAATGTGCATCTCACCCATTAAGTAATTCTCATCCCTCTCCAGCCCCCTTATGGGTGTCCAGTGTCCATCATTCCATGTTTGACCCCCCTGTGTGCACATTGCTTTTCTCCCACTTATAAGTGAGAACATGCAGTGTTTTGTTGGTTTTTGGTTTGTTTTTGAGACAGAGTCTCACTTTGTCACCCTCAGTAGAGTGCTGTAGAGTCAGCTCAAAATCTTGGGCTCAAGTGATTCTCTTGCCTCAGCCTCCTGAGTAGCTGGGACTACAGGTGCCTGCCACAACGCCCAGCTATTTTTAGAGACATGGTCTCGCTCTAGTTCAGACTGGTCTTGAACTCATGAGCTGAGGAGATCTGCCCGCCTCGGACTCCCAGAGTGCTATGATTTACAGGCATGAGCCACTGCTTCTGGCTGACCTTTGGTTTCTGACAAACAGTAATTGTGTATATTTGTGGGGTGTGATGTGCTGTTAATGTATTCATACATTTGTGGCAAGAACATTTAAACCCCACTGTCTTAGCAATACACATTATATTATTATCAGTTATAGTCACCATGCTTTGCAATAGATCTCAAGGACATATTCCTTCTGTTTAACTGAAACGTTGAAACACCTTTGAAAATACTTTTGTAAAATAACCTGCTCTTCTTGCTTCATTCAGCCTGCCCTGATCCTTTTATTCTATTATATTATTTCTCTCTGTTTAAAAAAAACCCACTAAACTGATTTCCTGTCTGCTTGTCTCCATGGCAACAGCTCCCATGCTTTGTCCTGGACCAATCCCACTACAGGGGTGTTTCTCAATCTCAGCACAAGTATCAGTATTTTGGGTCTAGATAATTCTTTGAGGGTGCAGGGTGGGCCGTCCTGTGTAAGGGAGGAAGTTGGTTGAACAGCATTCTGGGATCTCTACCACTAGATGGCAGTAGCACCCCAGTCATGAATGTGACCAACCAAAAATGTGTCCACGCATTGCTGAATGCAGGCTGTGCCAGAACCTCAACGTGTTCACCAACCCGGAAGCTCTCTGAACTTCGTTATTTAAGATTTTGATAGAGGCTTCACTCTGTAGGCATAATTCATTAAATTGGTGACTGAAAACTTCCAGCCCCTCTCCCCGTCCTGGAGCTCAGAGGGTGGGGCTGAAAGTCTCAACTCTCTAATTCTTCCTTGGTCTTTCTGGTGACCTTGGGGCTTTCTGCCACTAGTGATCTCATTCTCATACGAAAAGTCACTTGTATGACCCTGAGCATTCCAAGGGTCTTAGGAACTCTTGTGTCAGGTACCCAGGACTAGGATCAAATACATTATCATCCCCTATCACTTAGGAAATTACAAGGGTTTGGGGAGCTCTGTGTCAGGAACCAGAAGCATAGACCAAATACATATGCTTTTTATTATGTCATAGCAACTAAAAATAATAATACCAAAAAGCCCTAGGAGACAAGTTCTGGATCTGTAGGACCAGCATGCCTCATCACACCATCTCTGTATTCCCCAAATCCTGCTTTCTAGAAAGCCACATTTGAGTGCTTGGCTTAGCATTGCCTGGGCAGGGGGGCACCACCTGCGTGTTAGGGGTGCCTGGGACAGTGCAGGTAAGGGTTAGAGTACCCTGACTCATCACCAGCTAGAGAAGCAGCCTATTTAGAACAGGAGAGATGGCCCCAGAGGCGATGGTCACAACAAGACTGGACAGGGAGGCTCACTCCCGAGCCCGTGCCCATTGGAGCAAAATCCCTGCTGAATCATTTGGATTTGCAAGAAAAGGAGGCAACTTCTTGCTTCAGGCTGATGTCTCAAAAGAAAATGAGGCCACCACTCCTTAGGGGTATGTGAAAGTTGTCAGAATCAAAACAAAGTCACTAATGTTAAGAAAACTTTGAGAATTAAAGCCGGGGAAGATTAAAAGGGAGGATTCTTATGCTTGTACACCTGATCACCAAAACTGTCACACAGGTTGCAAAAACTACAACTTTATTTCTCTCTCTCTCACACACACACACACACAAACTTTGCAAGGATGTCTGCAGAGCAACTGTCTGTGCAACCTCAGACTGGTATCAGCCTTGTTGTTGATCTTCATAGCCAAGGATTACAAAGATGTAATCTTCTTTATTATGTTCTTTAAAAACCGTCATCATCCCTTTCCTCCTTGAAAACCTATACAGTTTACTGTGGCACACATATTCCCACTACAACACTTTACTCCCAAATAAACACCATTCCTTCTAGAGAGCCTCTCTCTGTTTGTTATTGCAGTTGCCAGGGGGTTGGCCAGTAAGTACAAGGTTCCATCTTATCACAGATTTCTCTCCTCCCCTGAAGGGATAGGAAGCTGGCTCCTTCCGTCCCAGGAGCTTGTATGGGGTAAAGTAATGTCAAAAGTATTTAGATAATTTCGCATCATTGAGTGGGTGGTTGTGTGTGTTGGTGAAGGCTGTAGCTATAGAAATACAAATCTGAGAAAACTTCCCCAAAATTTCAATCACATCCCATGGTCAGCATTTTTTTTTCTATATTTATTTACCACCTATTATATTATTATTATTTGTTTTTGTTTTTGTTTTTTGAGACAAAGCCTCAAACTGTCACCCTGGGTAGAGTGGCATCACACCTCACAGCAACCTCCAACTCCTGGGCTTAAGCAATTCTCTTGCCTCAGCCTCCCAAGTAGCTGGAACTACAGGCACCTACAAAATGCCCGGCTTTTTTTTTTTTTTTTTGGTTGTAGTTGTCATTGATGTTTAGCAGGCCTGGGCTGGATTCAAAACTGCCAGCTCTGATTTATGTGGCTGGCACCTTAGCCACTTGAGCTACAGGTGCCGAGCCTACTACCTGTTATATTCTGAAGTTAAAGCTTTTTTTAATTAGCTCAGTTGACTGTTGAATGCCTATTACTTTCAACAGCTATTGAAGTACCTATGGTAGCCTTATCTTAAACAGTATTACCTATAAAATCACAAGTTTTATAGGTAAGCCCTATTTTAATACATATTTATATAACTATTAAATTGGAACTGGTTTGTCTCTAACTCACCTAATGTCATTCCATGATAAAAATTTATCCTGGTAAAAGATGCCAAAAAGAAATAAACAAAACAGAGGTGAGGCTCAGCACCTGTAGCCCAGCAGCTAGGGCACCAACCACATACACTGGAACTGGCAGGTTCAAACCCAGCCCATGCCCACCAACAATGCCAACTATAACCAAAAAATAGCTGGGTGTTGTGGCAGGCGCCTGTGGTCCCAACTACTTGGGAGGCTAAGGCAAGAGAATCACTTAAGCCCAGGAGTTTGAAGTTGCTGTAAGCTGTGACGCCACAGCACTCTACCAAGGGCAATAAAGTGAGACTCTGTCTCAAAACAAAAAACAAACAACAACAACAACAAAGGTGAACCATGAGAGGAGGGTAAACAACTCCTAATATATGAAATTCCCATCAGTAGTAGTAGTATTGAAATAATTGCTGTAAGTATTTTACAGGTGCTAAATCACTCAATTTTGCCAGTGAAGAAACTGAGGCTCGGAGAGGTTCGTGGAATTGCACATGATCACAGAGCCAAGATTTGAAGCCAAATCGTATTCATCCCCAGATCTTAGCTGGGGACATTTACACAGGCTATTCTTTCTAACTGGTATGTTCTCTTTTATCTTTTCACTTTCTTATAACTCCTACTTCTCCTGGGTCTATTACCAACCAGCTGTGAGACCTTGGGTAATTTTATTTTTTATTTTTTTATTTAAATTTTTTTTTTATTGTTAAATCATACCTGTGTACATTAGTGAAATCGCCTGTACCCATTCTAAGATGCACCATAGATGTGGCCCCACCCATTACCTTCCCTTCACCAAAACCTCCCCCCTCCCTTCCCCTTCCTTGGCCCTTTCCCCATAGTTTTGTGAAAGCTATAATTTAGCTTCATAGTAGGGCTGAGTACATTGGATACTTTTTCTTCCATTCCTGGGATACTTTGCTAAGAAGAATATGTTCCAGCTCCATCCATATAAACATGAAAGAGGTAAAGTCTCCATCTTGCTTTAAGGCTGCATAATATTCCATGGTATACATGTACCACAATTTGCTAGTTCATTCGTGCGTCAGTGGGCACTTGGGCTTCTTCCATAACTTAGCAATTATGAATTGGGCTGCAATAAACATTCTGGTACAGATGTCTTAGTTATATTGTGACTTTTGGTCTTCTGGGTATAAATCTGGTAGAGGAATTATAGGATCTATTCTGTCCCCTTTCTTTAAGACTACTTCTGAACTCCCCTTTTCTGCATTTATTTTCACTAATACCACATGGTCAGTGGTAATTACTCCATTGTTTTAGACACATATATATTACAGAAGGTGTGTTTACTATACGAGTCTTTCCTGCTTTATTGCAGGGCTCCTTTTTATCCAAAAATTAGTGAAAACAGACACATTTCAATGTCAAACTCTGTGTTCAATGCTTTCCTTTATGCTTACTCCATCTTTGGCATAATATTTGAATAGTTTTTCAAATGATTATTGAACGAGTCCCTTCAATACAGTATGTATTACAGACACTCAGTATTTCTTAATTGAATATATGAGGCATGATGTCATTTTTCTACCATTTAAGCACTCTTTTTCTTACTTACGACTTTTTCTCTGACAATTCAGCAATTATGGGTTTCCATGTCTTTTCTCCGTATGAAGATTTTTATCATGTCTGGCATAAGAATTCTCATTGATCCCTTGAAGTTCATTTTGCTCTTGATTTTGCCCTTATTGTTACTAGTAGATCTCTTGCTTCTTAAATTCTTCTAAGCTCTGCCTTATCTTCTGCATTTACTATTTTTATCATTGTATTGAAATTATTTGTTTAGCTATCATACATCTCCTTTGATTACAAGCTTTATGAAATCAGGCTTATTCATTCACTTTTGTAGTTCTGAAGTATTTCGGCACAATGTCTGAAATATAGACAGACAGTCAGGAACTATTGTATGTTTAATTCAGATGTGTTGAGAAGCAGAGGAATGTGCATGAGCATGTGAGATAGAAAGACAGAGGCAGAGTTTGCCCCTTTGTTTTGGGGGATGGCGTGTTTAGGCTCTGGGGCCAGGGTACCTGGACAGGTTCCAACTGCAGCCTTCCTAGCTCTGTGACTGGGGGAGCTACTAGGTTTCCTTTTTGTATTTATTTTCTCACTTGTAAAAAGTGGATAATATTAATAATACCTACTATCTAGGGTTCTCGTGAAAATAAAAAAGGGTACATAAAACTATATCTGGCTCATTATAAGTGCTCTGTAGTCTAAACTCATTAATCAGTTTAAACCTTTAATCTTGTTCCATATGCTGTCAGTATATTTATCATTAATTTTATAAAATTGACTTTATTAATATTTGCCTTTGTATGATGGAGGTTTCACCTCTGTAGCAATCTAAAAGCAAAGGCAAAAAACTAAAGAATGTTCTGATATTATTATATATCTCTAGATAAAAGATAGGGGTGAAGATAACCTGCCTTCCTTGCATAGAGAAAAAAATAATCTATTTATAGCTCAATTTATTGTCTTTACCTTTGATTTCCTGGGGAAGTGGTGTGGGCTGTCTTTGGTTTCATGTATTTTTCTTTCACTTTTCATAAGAAACAAAGGAAAATGATTTCTTAACGTTTTCAGTGAGTGAGATATCTCTTTGTCTAGCATATCAACCAGATCTGTTTTCCCACTAATTAAAAAAAAGGCAACTTAATTATTTTTAATTAAAGGAGGGAGTGGAGTACCCTATAGAAATTAAGGACTTTTACATTGAAACCATGCAGCAAGTACTCTAGACAGAAGAAAAAAAAAATAAATAAAATAAAATATAACTAATTGCCAATTAATATTTCTACTAGTTAGCCACCTCCCGTTGTTGACTATTAAAAAAATTAAAGTATCTTTATGTCACCGAAGAAAATAGAAACATCCATATTTACTGAAGGCCTATTTGGTTCAACTCATTATATGAAGACCCTGAATAGGAAGAACAAATAAGATGCCAAATTATAATTTTCTGCCTGTATGCAGCATGTATTCAGTTTGGGAGAACAAGATATACCAAAATGATAAATAATTTAAATTAGTTCATTTAAATACCATTAGAAAATTGCCTAAGGAATGTCACAAATAGTAAGTTAATTTTACTAAGATAGGCATACCTCAGAGATACTGTGGGTTCAGTTCCAGACAACTGCAGGAAAGCAACTATCACAATAAAGTGAGCCACATGAATTTTTTGTTTCCCAGTGCATACAAAGTTATTCATTCACTGTGATCTATTATAGAAGTGTGCAATAACATATGTCTAAAAAAAGTACCTATCTTAATTACAAAATGTTTTATTGCAAAAATACTACTGAGCACCTGAGCCTTTGGAGAGTCACACGCTTTTTGCTGATGGAGTGTTTTGCCTCGATGTTGATGGCTGCTCACTGATCAGAGTGCTGAGTGTTGAGGTGACTGTGGTGGTGTCTTAAAATAAGACAGTGGTGAAGTTTAATGTATCCTTTGATGCTTCCCTTTTATGAAAGATTTCTTTGTAGCATGCAGTGCTTTTTGATAGCATTTTACCCATAATAAAACTTCTTTCAAATTTGGAGTTCTACTTTGTGTCAAAATTACTGCTTTATCAACTAAGTTGACATTATATTCTAAATCGTTTGTTGTCATTTCAACAGTGCTCAGCACTTTTACCAGTAGATTCCATCTTAAGAAAATGCTTTTTTTTTTGGTTCATCTATAAGAAGCAACTCCTTGTGTGTTCAAGTTTGATCATGAAATATCAGCAATTCAGTCACATCTTCCACTTCTAATTCTAGCTCTTGTCCTGTTTCCACTATTATTTCTGCAGTTATTCCTCCCCTGAGTTCTTGAACTACTCAAAGTCATTCATAATTTTTTGGAGTCCACTTCTTTCAAATTCCTGTTAATATTGATATTCTGACCTCTTCCCATGAATCAAAGATGTTCTTACTGGCACCTAGAATGGTAAATCCATTCCAGAAGGTTTTCAGTTGGGTTTGTCAAGATCCATCAGAAGAATCACTATATATAGCAGCTATAACCGTATAAAATGTATTTATTAATAATAAGACTTGAGAATAAGACGTGAAAGTTGAAATGTCTCTTTGTTCAAGGGCTACAGAATCAATGTTGTGTTAGCATATGTGAAAGCATCATTGACATCATTGATCAATGCTCTTGAGTTACCAGGTTTATTGCCAATGAGCAGCATTTAATTTTGAGCAGTAGGTCTCAACAGTGAGTTTAAAACATTTGGTCATCCAGGCTTTGTTTTTCCACTTATAGAACACAGCCAAAGTAGATTTAGCATAAGTTTTGAGGGCTGTGGATTTTCATGGATGTAAATGAGCATTGGGTTCAACTTAAACTTACCAGCTCTGTTAGTCCCAAGCAAGAGTCAGCCTGTCCTTTGAAGCTTTAGCCAACTTTATTATTCACTTTAGCTGGATCTTCTGTATAACTTGCTGCAGCCTCTTCATCACTTTGCACTTTTATGTACTGGAGCTGCTTCTTTCTTTAAACCTCACAAACCAGCCTCTGCCAGCCTAAGACCTTTTTCCTGCGGCTTCCTTACATCTGTCAGCCTGCACAGGATTAAAGAGAGTTAGGGCCTTGTGCTAGATCAGGCTTTGGTTTAAAAGAATGTGGCTCGTTTGATGTTCTGTCCATACTGCTTTCTTCGTATGCCTAGTAAGGTTGCTTCACTGTCTTATCGTTCATGTGCTCACTGAAGTAGCACTTTTCATTTCCTTCAAGAATGTTCCCTTTGCATTCACAACTCGGCAAACTGGTTGGTGCAAGAGTCCTACCTAGCTTTCTGCCTGTCTCAGCTTTTGACCCACCTTCCTCACTAAATCATTTCTAGCTTTTCAATTAAAATGAAATACATGTGATGATTCTTCCTTTCATTTGAACACTTCGAGGCTGAAATAGGGTTATTAATTGGCCTAATTTTATCACCATTGTGTTGTGGGAAAAGGGCCAAGTGAGAGGGAGAGAAGGGGTAATGGTCAGTCACTGGAGGGGTCAGATCACATACAACATATGTGCATTAAGTTTGCTGTCTTACATGGGCACAAATTATGTGCACCAAAACAATTTCAATAGTAGCATCAAAGATCATTGATCACAGACCTCTGTAACAGACACAATAATAATGAATATTTGAGATAGATAGATAGGATGAATGACATGTAACTTAGAGACATGACACGTGCATGTGCTGTTGGAAGAATCCCCCCCCATAGACTTGCTGGATACAGGGGTGCCACAATTTTCAATTTGTAAAAAACCATAATATCTGAAAAACACAGTAAAACAAAGTGCAAGAAAATGAAGTGTGCTTGTAGTTATTACGCCGGTGGTTAGAGGAGCGTTCACCCTGTATGGAGAAAGCGGATAGTTTGCATATGTTACACATGCACTACTAGGGAACCTTCCCGTCTAGTCAGTGGGAAATGCCCATGAATGGGACTGAATTGTTACGGTATCTGCTGTGGTTCAAAAGAAAGGTTTATAATAATTACAGGGGTTACATAAATGCATTTGTTTTTCTTACTCTTGTTTTATTTCTCTTTTTCCTTCCTCTCTTTACTGTGAACCCCTCAATAAGTGACATTGACCTCAGTAAAATCACCATAATTTAGGTTCTGGTTCTTATCCTTGAAGCTTGATTTTATTAGAACCTACATATGTTTAGACGACTGTATACAGATTAAGTTAACTCACAAACTGATCTGTAGCATATATTTCATTAATTCATAGTGATTAATGCTGCTCGCTGGCAGTTGAGCATGTTTCCATCACTGTAGATGAATTACATATGGAGCCACATTATACCCAGAGGATTCCTCCGTGGACAAGGGGTGATGGTTTATGACCCACAAGAGGGCTCCCCTGCTTTGGAAGTTCTGCCCACTTCTGGCCCTTTGAGCTTTTGTTTTGCATATGCGGAGTTGTGCTTTTGAAAGTCTTTTCTTTGGGACACTGACAATGGGGAATCATTGAGAGGTTTTTAAGTAGGGAAGTGGTCACACTTGTGTGTTACGTGCATCATTCTTGCAATAATGTAACAGTGAATTTGATCACTGGTCTCCAAACCCATTTGATTGTACAGGCACATTTATTGCACATTATAAAAGATTTGAGCTCCAGGCAGTGCCTGTGGCTCAGTGAGTAGGGTGCCGGCCCCATTTACCGAGGGTGGTGGGTTCAAACCCAGCCCCTGCCAAACTGCAACAAAAAAATATAGCTGGGCGTTGTGGCAGGTGCCTGTAGTCCCGGCTACTCGGGAGGCTGAGGCAAGAGAATCTCCTAAACCCAGGAGTTGGAGGTTGCTGTGAGCTGTGATGCCATGGCACTCTAACAAGGGTGATAAAATGAGACTCTGTCTCTTAAAAAATAAAAAAAAAGGTTTGAGCTCTTTAAGTTCCAGATTCTACTCTGGTAACAAAATCCACTGTGTATACAGAAGTCATCTGGCCTTCTTTGCATCCTCTAAGGGGAATTAAGAGTTCAGGGTAAAAGTGTAAGAAAATCCTGTTACTCTGGTCACTGCTCTTGCTGTAATTGGGAAAGCCATTTGGCTGTGACCCAGAAACCTGGTGTCCTTTTACATTATGCAGGGAACTGTGATAGGCCAACTTGTTAATTTGCAAGTAGGATAGAATCTCAAACTCTGCAGTCCCTAAGGATCATGTTCTGCTCATAGAGAAAATAGGACTCAATAACAAAGTAAATAAAACTTTTTAATATGTAGTGATTTATTTTTAAGAAATATATTGCTAATGATTAATATTTCTTTTTCTCCTCATTTTAACATTTTATTATTAATAGGAAACAATAATTATTTTCCCTGTATAGTGTTTGTTATTCTTCAATACAAAGGAATGATTCGTATATCATCAGTAGTTTTTCTTATTAAAAGGAACTTTTGGTAGATCTCAGCACAACAGTATATATACGGTTTCTTTTGACAGAGTTTGAGAAGTGATATTGGAAATTATTTCTTTTGTCTCCAATTATCTTATACTTCTGGGAGGCTTCATCTCTCGCTTCTTTTTTTTTTTTTTTTTTTTTTTTTTTTTAGACAGAGCCTCAAGCTGTTGCCCTCGGTAGAGTGCTGTGGCATCACAGCTCACAGCAACCTCCAACTCCTGGGCTCAAGCAAGTCTCCTGCCTCCACCTCCCAGGTAGCTGGGATTATAAGCCCCTGACACAATGCCAGGCTGGATGCGAACCCACCACCTCAGGTGTATGTGGCTGGTGCCTTAGCCGCTTGAGCCACAGGCGCTGAGCCCATCTCTCGCTTCTTAATTGACCTATATTGAGATACTTTTCTTTGATTACTGATTTGTTTGTAAGGCTGAGCTCTTATTGCTAAAAGGAAGATCATTTTAAAACCTTGCTTAAGCCCCTTTGTGGCAGGACTTTCTAATTTTAGAATATATAATTTTCTTTCTTTCTTTTTTTTTTTTTTTTAATTTGACCACAGCAGATCAAAGGCATCTTGCTATGATCCGTGAGCTCATGTATCACGGGAAATTTACCAATATTACTGAACTTTAAGAGAAAATTTTCTGAGGAAAGTTGTGCTTTAGGAAGAAAAGAACAAATATTCATTAAGACCAGAATCTTTCTGTTCTATGGTCAGTGGCTTCTAAATAGAGAAATTAAAAATGGACATTTTACACAGTTTTATGGAATTGTGGTTCCAGATCCTTTTCCAAGTTCTTTCCACTAATTCGCTTTATTTTCAAAGTAAAAGAACAAATAGAATTATGTATAAATGAAATTCATGGCTATATCAAACTTATTATGTTCAAAGGTTAGGGTATGAGACCAGAAGTTAAAAAGCATTAAATTTGTCACATGATAAAAGTTATTGAGAAAATGAAGAGTAATACTAAAGAAGCTATTTCCTTTTTTCCTGCATTCTCATAAAAATGTTATGATTCTAGATTTAAGTTTCAGAACATGAAGATGAGAATCATACTTGTGCCCTATACAAAGAAGTAATGCTTGTCTATATTATAAACAAATGTTATGAGTTTTTTGACAAAGAAAAAGAAATTTTCGCAAACACCAGTGGTCTTTTTCTATGAATATCAAGAATTTTCAGTGATGAGGAAGAATAGTTAGATCTAATTAGGAATAACTATGGTAATTATCGTTACCATCATATCAAAGATGAATTGTTGTAAGGCAGCTGTTTGACCAGAGTAGTTTTGGTAGTGTTCTTTCTGTGAACTGCTGAAAAACAATTGTTTTCCCTTATTGATGGAGCAGAAAGCACAGCAATAGCCTAATAAGAATCTGCTTTCCTATCATTTAAGAAATTGAATCATTGCAACAGAAGATTGAATTTAAGGAATAGCTGTATACAAAATGTCAGTAGACTTATCAATCACAGTACTGGTATTTTCCATCTATCATAAATATCAAAACATACCAAATATCTTATGAATATCCTATATTCTTTGAACAAAGCTAGCCTCAACTTAAAGGTATTGACACCAAACATTGTTGCTGATTGAGTTGAATTTTTGGACATAATTTATGTAAAATTAAAATAAAAAATAGAGATTGGTTACTATAGAAAAAGATTTCCTTTTTGTTTAAGATCAAGATAACTTTAGATATTTCTTAGCAGAACGGTTTTTAGACAATTATCACCACCACCGCCACCACCAACACCACAGTAAAAAATAACACAGACAAAGCAAATGTGTTGATTTCCTTGTTTGTATTATGGCAGTTACTTTTTCCAGTCCCACCTTTCCCCCCTCTTTTTTAATATTAGATTTTTAATGTAATATTTTTCTAAAGTTTAGTATATCAAGTTTGATGTACATAGAGAAAAGTACAAAAATCATAAATGTGGGGTGACACATTTTTACAAAGTGAGCACACTAAGGAAACGCTACCCAAATACGGTAATATGGTTCCTGCATCTTGGAAGACTCCCTGTTCAGCCCCTGGGAAGGTCTCACACAGTCCCTGCCTGCACACAGTGGTTCTAACAGGTGACATCAGAGAATCAAACATTGCTGAAATTGCACACATTACCCTTCTAGGAAAGTTCTGACTTCTCTCTTTTTTATGTATGTTTATGGAATTCAACTCAGTGCTTGCTGTGGTAATAACTGTGTTCACTCTCCTTGTTCCCTTCTGTAGCCGTAGCACAATCTACCTGTTCATTCTGTTGTTGGTGGGCATTGGAGTTTTCCTAATTGGATTGTTATCGATAGTGCTGATGCATACTGTACATTTTTAAGCATGCTATACATTCTTTAACGTGTCTGTAGAAGAGTGCAATTGTTGGCTTCTAGTTTATGTAAAGTGTTACCTTTAGGAGACCTCAAGAGTGTTTTCCAAAGTCATGGTGATTTTGTCAAAAGTTTCTGTTGCTTTGCTCCGTATCCCCCTCAGCGTTTTATAAAGTCCTTCATTTTTGCTAATAAGTCACTCCTTTGGGGTTGAGTAGGGTTTCATTATACT
The DNA here is from genome assembly GCA_963574355.1 of Loris lydekkerianus. Lineage (NCBI taxonomy): Eukaryota > Metazoa > Chordata > Mammalia > Primates > Lorisidae > Loris > Loris lydekkerianus. The sequence continues at coordinate 37,137 of CAUYPK010087141.1, read as the reverse complement.
TTTTACTTACATTTCCCTAATGACAAGGACATTGAGCACATTTTTGCACATTTATTGAGCATCTTCTTTTACTTTTATCATGTTTGTGAAAATTGTTGCCCAATTTTTATTAAGTTACTTGTTTTTATTTATTTTTAGAAGTTTTTATATGTTATAGAAGCGAATCTTTTAATGATTATTTGCATGTGAATAATTGCTCCAAATATGTGGCTTACTTTCTTCGTTAATGGTGTCTTCTCATAAGCACGGGTTTTTAATTTATATTTTTCCTTTATGTTTTGAGCATTTGGTTTTTGTTTAAATTTTTTGCCAGCTCCAAAATAATGTATTCTCTGATGTTTTTTCTAAAACCATGTATATTGTTTTACCTTTCATATTTAAGTCTATTTTAATTGATCCATTTAAAATTGACTTTTATCAATAGTGTACAGTTTTTTTGTATATATGTGCATGTGTCCCAGCAATGTTTATTGAACAGTATTTTTCTACACTGCTGTTCACATATGATTGATGTTATATATCCAGTGTTTAAATACAGTGTATTTGTATCTAAAATTTAAGCTTTGTTACCTTTGTCTGTTTGTCTGGTACGTGCCTTGCCATACTGTCTTAATTAAAGTGAAGGCTGAAAACTTATCAATATTGTTCTTATTGAAAATTACCTTATTTATTTTTGGCTCTAAACATTTCCCTATAATGTTTTGCATCATTTTCCATCAATATCCACAAGCAGAATACCCCCTGGGATTTTTAGTTGGTGTTATATTAAATCTTTAGAGTAATGTGGGGAGAATTGGCATCTTGACCCTCTGTTTATGTCTTTTCTTTTATGTAAAGACATAAACTGACTGTGTGTGGGCTTTGTGCTATGGCCTTCTTCATCTTTTTATAACTTTATTCCTACTAAGCATTTGGTATTTCCAGAATCATTGTAAAAATCAAATGGTTAAAATTTTATTTTGTAGTTATGTATGCTTATGCGTAAAAATGCAGCTGATTTTGTTTATGAGTCATATTCAGCAACCATATTCACGTCCTTCATTATTTCTCAGACTTTAATCTGTATTTTTAAATTTTACATGTAAAACCGTGTCATTGGCAAAAGCTGTTTTAGTTTTTGTTTTTAGTTAACTCTTATATAAGCATATATATGTTTTAGTCTTAGTATATCTTTTATTTTTTAATTCCTGATGGCATATTAGTAATGTGAAAAGAGTTAAAAACCATGAACAAATCCATAAAAAAGTTAAACATTTCCTAAAATTTTTCCATAATCCAGTTATTATCAGTTAAGATTTATGAAGCTATCTCCAGATATTTTAGACAGTTTTGAACATAGGATTATAAAGGGCATATTTTTAAAAAGTCTATTCCCATTTAATAATATGCCATGGACAATTTTACAAGACAACAAATATTATTCTGCACAAAAAATGTTACTAGTGAACATGTTTGTTTTTTAGTTTTTGCTATTGTAAACAACACTGCATTTAAGAGACTTGCGGTGGATGGGCCTTTGATGTATACTTCTTGGAAATAGGTTCCTTAGATGCCATTTCTAGAAGTAGATTTTCTGGGTCAGAATGTATAGGCTTTTGAAAGCTTGCTGCCAAGTGACTGTGTAGACGTGCTGTACAAAGTGTCATTCAGTCTAGAAGTCTACAAAGCTTCATATTTCTAAATACTCTGGCCGTTGTTGGTATTCACCATACATGGAAATGTTTCTTGTTTTTCGTATTAGTTCAAAATAAAACCTATAGTCTTGTATGAACTAGCAGTTTCACGAAAATATTTTACCCTTGTTTTTGTGTCAATCTTCCTTACATTGTCTATTTTCTATTCCTTTGGTTTTGTCTAAAATTCACAGGAGTTTCAAATTAGAATATCTAATACTCTCCTCCACATTCACACAGAGGGAAACAAACTTGAGTAATTTGTCAGTTGCTAACCTGCTGATATATTTTGTTTGTTTGTTTTATTTCCTGCATCTAATCTTGGTTTCTTTGAAAGAATACTCTGTTTTTTAAGACCTTTAATTACTCTTACACTTTGGTAGATAAACTAGGAAACATTATCTAATAATAGAATTATAGTATGGTTTTATTTATCACATTCTTATCTTTCATGACATTATATGAACAAAATTATACTTTAAATAATGTCATCAATATATTTCTATGTAGGAGAGTGATAGGAGGTCATCAATAAATGGCAGCTCTTCTTGGAAGTATAAAGATCCTGAAATTATTAGTATATTATTATGGTAGGCGCATAGCTATCCATTGGTCTGGTATTCTACTCTTTATAGATTGCGGGTTGTGCTTTTTCAGTGTATTTTAAAATTAATTTAACTTGCATTTTAAATTAGTTTATAATTGCAAAGATTAACTAGAACAGATTAAAGTTAGATTTTACGACTGGTGAAAGCTTAGAGTTTATCAGCCCTTTTATGTTCTATTCCTTTTCTTTCTCTTCCCCTCTCTTTGTTCTAGGCCTCTGGCAGCACCCTCAAGTTTCTACATGTTTGTAAAACAATTCGTCATTAATATTTTCTCTCATTTGCTTCATCTCTAAAGGAAGAGGTAGTAGAAACCACCACTTCTTATTGCTGAAGTTTAATTCAAGGTGTGAAAATTTGTTCTGTCCCAGTTCCCTTTGTCCCATACACTTCAGGAAAGAATGGGGTCGCCACTTCAAGTCCCTTTTATAGAATGTTAAATTTCTTAGTGCAAAGGTTTTAGAGCAATCTAAATTTGTTTGTAAAGGTCTTTGTACTTCATTGTACTCTACATTCATGAATCCCCCTCTCACTGCTGTTCCTCCTCCACCTTCTGCATATGGTGGGTGTTTTACCGAGGTCGCTAAAGGAAGGGTATCTATTGTACAGATACCTGTAGAAGATGCCTTGGCTTCTTCACTCCTGCTATCCTTAATGAAAGTTCCAGAGAATGCCTGTTTGGACTTTAGGTTTAACACGAAAAAGCTGAAAAATGCCATTTACACAAGGACTGTTTGAATATAGCATGTCTCTTTGCAAAATTGTTGTTCTGAAGTGTATGAAGATGAGAATTTGTAGAAGTTCATGAGTTTTGTAAATCACTGGGTCCTCAAAAGTGTTATGAGTTGAGTTCACTGTAAATACAGGAGTAGGACAATATTTTGTGGTAACATATTGAAGGTGTCTATTTGGACAGTATGCATTTTTACTTCTTCTACTTTATGTACAAAATAAATATTGAAAGTTTCTATTTGGCCACTTTGTTTACGTCCCATACTTCATATACAAAGACAAAATGCTTAACTTTTCCATACAAAAAATAAAATCTATACCGTTCTTAAAGCAGTAGTTTTTGATTACATTTTTTCACTCCGAGTATCATGATTCAGATCCTTTATGGATGTTGAGTATTTGAAAACTTTAGGGAAAAAAATGGGCTTCTTTAGGCCCTGCTTTCTTGGAAGTGTAGTGAAGCTGGACATAATTTCATATTTATATTTTATTATAAATCAATGGATTTCTAATATTCTTAAAAGCAACAGTATTTTGTAAACTTTAATGAGAGCTTGACGTGGGCTTCTTTGAAAGGGCATCTGATGTGGTATCTCTCCTCAGTTCTCTGTGGTTTCCTGTTTTTTTTCATACATTGAGAAAAGCCTTTTGAATATGAAGCCTCATATTTTTCTTCTTTTAATGGTACATCCAACCTAAACTCTCATGTAAATACAGCATAGTACTGTAAGCCTATCTCATCATTCATGTATGCCACTTCCAACAGAGTCTCTGAAATTCCTCCAGCTCTTACTGTATAGCTATTCATTAGCCTTTCCTTATATATCCCCTTTAGATTCTTTAGCATTACAGATCTTTCTTTTACCCTAAACCTGGTGTTGTCTTCAAAGACAGAGGTGGTATCTTTAACCTTTGTAGTTTTATTGCTCTAGTGGTGCCTGCCTTTAGCACTGAGCAGATGTGGAACATTAGTAGTGACTCTCAAAGTGTTCCCCACCTTGTGCTTTCCCAGATGATAGCATCGCCATCATCTGGGAACTTGATAGAGCTGTAAATTCTCAGACCCGGCCCCATTGCTACTGTGCCAGAAGTCTTGTAGTCCCTATACTAACAGCTCGTCAGATGCATGCTAAAGTTTGACAACCACTGCTGTAGGTAATTATGGAGTGAACGCCAACAGTGTACTTGACAGTGATGTTTTATTCCGAGGATTGGTATAAGATGGGGCCAGGTAGTATTTACATGGAATGGAATATATGACTCTTACTCTAGCTGTCCTATTGTCAAAACTGCAGTTTAAATTTTCAGAAATGTGAACGTTTTCTTTCTTCCTCCTAGTAAGGAATAGGCATTTAACATTCCGAAGGGAGGAAGAGTTGAGTAGGAAATGAATACTAGATGTTATTTTCATGGTAGAAGGGAGGATGGGTGAATGTTGGGATCTGGGCAGGTATTGAAAGAGGACTTTTCCGTAGATACCATTCTGTGCTCTAATAAAGTTTTTGAATCATGTAAATGTATTATCTATTAAAGTATTTGATGTATGATATTTAACAGAAGTAAATTAATGAAGAAGTATTGAATTTTATATAAGAAATTTCCATGAGATAAGTATTGTGGTTGCTTAAAAAATTAGGATTTCTTTTTGCATTAATATTAAATTTAGGTAACATGCTTCATCTGTGCAGAAAACCTCAGAGGAGAAATGCCTTGATGACTTTCCACCTTACCCTTCTTGAAATGGTTGATACACATTACCCTTTCATGCAATAAGTAAAAGATTTCTACTAATATGTGGACCCATCTTCTTGTAACTATCTTAAGAAAATAGAGAAGGAGAATTTAATCTTGATTCAGGGTTAAATAATCTTGTATACACAATTGAAGAGGTCATGACATACAGGATTTTAACCGAGCATCTCCTTTCGGAAGTCTTCCTAGAGATGTCTTGATAGCCAAGGACTAAGAGGCAAATTGACTGAGGTTTTTATCATATTCTTAGCAAATGAAAAATAATTGAGTTAGCAGAACTGAGTACATGTTTTCTTAATTATGAACAATATTCTCAACTATTTTGCTTTTTAATGCAAATACAATTATATTAATTTAATGATTGAATTGTGCTCTTTCAATGGAAGGTATGTCTTACATGACACTTGAATTAATTGGTCTTTTTTTTTTTTTTCCCCTTTCTCAGAACTATCGTACCATGGAAAGTATTCAGACAGTGCCTTCATGAGGTCCATCAAATTAGCTCTGGCCTGGAAGCAATGGCTCTAAAATCAACAATTGATTTAACTTGTAACGATTACATTTCAGTTTTTGAATTTGATATTTTTACCAGACTATTTCAGGTAAGCTTTTCCTTGCTAAGTCTGTTCATCCCTCCCTTCCCTGCCTCTCACACCACTTTCTAGCCCCCTTTCATCTCTCCCAGGTCTCTCTCTCCCTCTTTCTGTTTCTCACACATAATACAGAGACATATGGGAAATAGTCTCATTCTCAATAGCCTATAATTTTATTTGTGTTTGATCATTGCTATGAGTTTAGAGTGAGCCATTTGGCTTTAGTTTTGAGTATCAGGTGCTGACAGCCTGGTGGCTGCTTATTACCTTTGGGAGAATTCATGCAAAGGAGCTTTGTTTTCAATTTTTTATTTCAGTTCTAACTTTATGCTGTTGATCTTTTAGCCCAGTGGCTATTAGAACTCAACATTTACAATGGGCATTTGCCAGCACTATATCTAAACTTCTCTTTTGTCTTCTAAGGAGATAAAACAAACAGTAAACATAGAAGGCAAACTGTTCTATACAGTAGTATACTGTGGTGTGTACTCTTTTATAAATTGCTTTGCTCATTCAACCACATGTAATGTAATGAACACTTTTCCATGTTAATAAATACTCCTCATCAATGATTTTGAATTTTTAGTTCCTATATTACATCAAAACAATATGTTAGTTGTAATTTAATAAAGGCTTCTTTTGGAAAATTTCCATGTTTTTCATCATTTTCCCTAATGTAAACAACATCGAAGTGAATACTTTTGTTTTATTTATTTATTTATTTATTTATTTATTTATTTTTAAATCATTCCTCCACAATTGTTTTCACATAGCTATTCACAACAAGGTATGTATGGGTGCTGTCATTTTATTTTTTGCATGTCTTAATGGAGTAACTCTGAACATAACTCTGAACATGAAGACTTGGAATTTGTATCTTCAGTTTCCACTATCACATACATAACCTATAGGATTTGGTCCAAGTAGTCACAAAATGAAAGAGGATTACTTAAAATTGTTAAGATTTTATTAATATAAATTATATAATGAATGAGGTCAGATGGTCAGAACTAGTCTTATTTATATTCTGATGCACTTTATTATCTTAATCTGAAGCAAAATTTAGTGTCGTGGAAATATGCTTTCGAGAAATGTTCGAGCAAAATGTTGGTTTCATGTTTTCCATGTTGTGTGAATTTTACTTGTCTGATATATGAGTCCAGTTGGTACTAGCTGGAGAGGGTTGGGGGACTTATTCATGAAAGAAAACGACATTGCATGGGATTAACTTTATGAGAAATCATAATAAGAGAGATTAATTCCTTTCAGTAATACATATAGGATATATTTTTATTACAATGTCAGAATCATATTTCTGTCTCATCTATAGGCCAAGAAATTAGATAAATTACTAGTGAACATGTACTTTTGCTTATTTTAAATTTATTATAGTTTTGTGATTCTTCATTGGCACATATAGGTTATCAATTCATGTTTTTTCTAAGATTTTGGGATATAGTTTATGAAAAAAGTTGTTACCTGATATTGGTCATTTTCTTAAAATTTTCTGATAATTGTCCAGCATAAACACTTTTATTTTTTTTAAACATGATTCAAAAACATTCTAAATAATAAAAGCTTTGCTTCTTCGCCCTGTGAAAGAAGAGAGTAAAAGTAATTTTCACACATTAAACCTACCTGCTCATTTTGGGAAGTGAGTATGTTTTTGTGGTAAGCCTGGATCACTTTCTGGGTATTAAATGCTAGAATGCCTTACAGTTATATATTAACAGTGTAAAGGCTCTTAATGTTGGTTGAATGCTCATCTAAACTGCTACTTAATAATGTGCACTTGTTTTACTTTAAAACAGTGTTAAGTAACCTTAATACTATAAGATGTGTATACTTCATTTATGTTCACAGGCATGGGAGAGGAAAGGGATCTTTTTAAATAGACTTTTTGTGAAAAGTTTTAGTTAAGAAAATAAAAATCTTACCTAAGCCAAAAAATGCCTAATCTCTTTCAGAACACGTGATTATAGAATTAGCTGAAGAACTCTCATTAGCCCCTAATATTTCTGAGACTTTTCACTTCCTTTGATTTCCATACTTATAAATCAAACACTTTGAATATAATCATACACGTGCTTTCTTAAAACATGATCAGTTTAATTCTGTGCTTCAGGAAGTATATGTTTTAACTTTTTTCTGATCCCAGCTTTAAAAATTAGTTTTCTTAAATTTATTGTCTTTATTACATTTCTGTGTGTATATATAGTGGAAAATGTAAATTTTATTAATCCTGTGACTTAGGGACACAGTTCATCAGCTATATACTGTGGAAGCCATCGTATTGATGGTTCACTGGCAATGAATATTTCTAACTGTACATTATTGGGAGTAGGGTATTCATGACAATGGTCTGGAAGTGAGTAAAGTACATTCTTAGGATTTGGGGTCTGAAGTACAGAACTAGCATAAGAGTTTGAAGGAGTCAGCAGGGGTCAGGTGATGAAATTGAAAATTGCAAAAAGAATGAAAGAAGAAAGTTTGTTTCCTCTTGGCTTCATCCTTAACTCAAGGCAGAACTTGAACCGATGCTGGGGAGCATTCAGGGGATCTCGTTTGGGTCACCTTCCTCATTTCCTCTTCTTTCTTCTGGCTTTAGTATCTTCTCTTCCCTTAAGTCATCTGGAGGTGCTGAGATCAGTAGGTACGAGAAAGTCTTGGACTGGAAATGCAGGGACTTTGCTTTCTCTTTCTTCTTGCTGGTCTGCTGTTCCTGTGTCCCCACTATTAGAGAAGATGTTGTTGTTGGCACTGGGACACTAAATTTGAGGGGTGGCCAGACAAAGATGGAGTGTTTGGGGAGGCTATCCTAGTGACTATGGAATATATAGCATCAGTGGAACAGGGAAGAAAATCAAAAAGGAGGAATGTCTTCAGTCATAGCAATGGATTATAGAGCACATGCGGACAGACCAGCCAAGGACCCTCTTCCAGCTTAAGGTGTAAGTCAGTTAGTAGCTTTTCTTAAAAATGGTAGCATTTGGGAGAATTGGGGAGAGTTATCTCTTTTATTCACTTTATTAGTTTTTGTAGTGATTAAACATCTCCAAGGAATTTAGTATTCTTGTATGTGAAAAAATGTTCCTTTTATCTAAAAACACAATTTCAAAAATAATTCTTCTTGTCCAGAGCACTTTGTTTTGCTTTCTTTAAGCCATTAGTTAGCTAAATACTTAAAAAAGAATAAAAACACGTAAGTACTGTGTGTTTCTGACTGTTTTGAGTGGGTTGTATTCACAAGAAAAAGCAGTACACAGGACTCACTCTATTACATAAATATTTTTGCAATGAGAAGCTGGCTCTCTGGATTATGTACTAAGAAACAGTTGCTAAATACTATAGCAGTTGGCTCAAAACTCTGTTTTTTTGTTTTTTTTTCTTTTTTTCTTTTTTTTTTTATTTGTAGTTTGATTTGTGCATTGGTTCTCTATAAAATTCTGCATTTTTTTGAATAACTCTTCCATTAATTTGTATAGGCGTTCATGGTGGTGACCCAAGTATTTGTCTGATACTTCTTCCATCGGTGTCCTTTATAGATGGAGAAATAAAACAATAACCAGTGTCTAGAAGAGCATTACTTCACAGTTGTTTTTCTACATATGCTGATAGTTTTCCAAGTATTGTATTATGAAATTTTTAGTCGTGCCTTAAGAAGAAAATTAAAAACATGCCTTACTTTTTTCAAGTCCCATAGACAGAACTTTTCTGTTGTATTAGTGGTCTCCACAGCTCTCTCTCTTTTTTTTTTTTTTTTGTAATTTAACCCAATTAGGTATTTTAATATGATGGGGAAATACCCTGAAGAGTTTTCTTGTTATGTCAAAAGAGGCTACAAAACGCTGTTACTGAATTATTCCTTCCTTTGTTATCCTCATCTCAAGGGCTATAATCTTTGAAGAATTCCACCTTATAAATTTGAAACTTGCTTGACAATAATGAGGAGCAAGTCTCAAAATAAACAAGAGCAGGAACTCTCTGTCTTAAGTAATCATTTCTAGGATGGCTATTTCAACAGTTTTAACTTGGCAACATAAAATACGTTTTTGTTTTTTTGTTTTTTTTCTTTTCTGTAGAAGATTTAACTTAATAATTTGGCACATCAGATAGAATATGCTGCCAATTCCTTGGAATAAAAGTAGCTGTAGCCTTAAAAATATTGCAGAGGTGATTCATCTGCACTATCCAATAAAGTTGTTTATCACTGACTGTCTTTCATTTCTGTCTTGCGTTGTTTCTCCAGTTACTGTGGCATCAGATGTAAAAGAGAATGATACGTTGGTAGAAAGAAAGATACAGGTAGAAAGTACCTGTATACTCGAGTATAAGCTGAGTTTTTTCCGGCACAAAATTTGTACCGAAAAACCCGAACTTGGCACAAATTTTGTGCCGAAAAAACCTGGCTTATACTCGAGTATATACGGTATCTTTCTGAAAAGATTTTTACCTAACTTACTTTCAAACCATAAGCCTTCCCTACTTTTATATTGTTATGGATAAGCCAGATGTGATTATAGTAGTACATTACCATGGAAGGAACTCTAGCCTTTCAGATAAGTGACCCTGCAGGGGTGTCCAACCTGTGGCCCATGGGTCACACATTGATTTTTTAAGGACTCTTTTTTTACTTATCAGTGGTGTTGGCTATCGTGAAAAGTATGCATGGAGCTTTCCCCCTGCTCATCAGCTTTCATTAGTGTTTGCATATTTAATGTGCGGCCCAAGACAACTCTTATTCTTCCAATGTAAAGCATTAGAAGAAAAGCAGTTTGGACACCCCAGGAGAGGTCTGTTCAAGGACACTAGCTCTGCCTGATTGCTGTGTGACTGACACCATGTGTAGGTCCTGGTGTCCCAGGTGTGTTTCTTGTCCTTAGGTAGCTTACGGGTAAGGTATGTGTAACCTTTGGCAGATCACTGAAGTTCCATAGTGTGGCTTCTCCTGCTGTAAAATGAAGCAGCAGTGAACAAAACAGGCACAGAGAGAGGTGAGGGCGGTGACAGGAGATAATTTGAATGGGCTGGTCAGAGCTGGCCTCATTGAAGAAGTGACTTTGAAGAAAGGAATGGCGTGAATATTTGAAGGAACAACATTCAGGTAAAAGAATCGGCAGATAGAAAGGCTCTGAGGTGGGAGAGCGCCTTTGTCTTCAAGACAAAAGCAAAGAGGCCAGTGTGACTGGAGAAGAGGCTGAAGATGGGTTACAGCAAATGGAACAAAAAAGAAAAATTGAGGATAAAATCCTATATAAATCCTCTGGCCATTTATGAGGATTTTGGTTTTTACTCAAACTTACACAGTTTTTTTTTTTTTTTTTTTTTTTTTGTTGTTGTTGTTGTTGTTGTTGTTGTTGTTTTTTGCAGTTTTTGGCCTGGGCCAGGTTTGAACCCATCACCTCTGCTATATGGAGCCAGTGCCCTACTCCTTTGAGCCACAGGTGCCTCCCCAATCTTACACTGTTTTGAACAAAAGAGTTACATGATTTAGATTTCAGAGTGATCAATGAGTGCCATGGTGAGAACAAACTGTAGGGAAGAGGTTATGTGAGCTCCTTTTCGCTGTCTGTGCCTGGTTCCTAAAAAGCTGTTTTCTGCCTACGTGATGAAATTATTGCATGTTTGCTGTTAGGTAACAAAGGTTGACCTAAGCCAGATAAGCCCAAAGTAACTTAAAAAATATCTGGGAGAATTTCATTAAGTGTATTAAATGATAAGTTGGTGTGTAATCAACAGTTTATATTCTCTAGATAATCTCTCCTAATGTATTTATATTTTTAGCCATGGGGCTCTATTTTACGGAATTGGAATTTCTTAGCTGTGACGCATCCAGGCTACATGGCATTCCTGACGTATGATGAAGTTAAAGCACGGCTGCAGAAATACAGCACCAAGCCTGGAAGGTAAGACTTCAGTAGTGATATTATGCGATACGTTTTAAGATGAAAATCTTCTATGGGTTATTCCTGAGTAAACCCATGACCCACTAGGAGTGTGTGTGGAGGGTGGTAGAAAAACTGGTAGAGTAAAATGGTGCTTCTTAATCAAATCCTTTAAATCAGTGCTTCTCCTCCTCCACTGCTGGTGGGAATGCAAACTAATACGTCCCTTTTGAAAAGAAGTTTGGAGAATACTCAGGGATCTAAATGTTGACCTGCCGTTGGATCCTGCAATTCCTCTACTAGGAGTATATCCAAAAGACAAGAAATCACTTTGCAGAAAAGATATTTGCACTGTATTATTCATTGCAGTTCAATTCGTAATAGCCCAAGTCATGGAAGAAGCCCAAGTGCCCATCGATCCATGAATGGATTAATAAATTGTGTCATATGTATACCATGGAATACTATGGAGCCTTTAAAAAAGATGGAGCCTTTACCTCTATTATGTTTACATGGAGGGACCTGGAACATACTCTCCTGAGTAAAGTATCTCAAAAATGGAGAAAAAAGTATCCAATGTACTCAGTACTTCTATGAAACCTACTTTTATTTACTTATACTTTGTTATGAAAGGTAGAAGACAGCTATAACCCAGGATGAAGGAGAGAGATGGAGTGGGAAGGGAGGAGACGGGGGAGGTTTGATGGAGGGAGGGTAAAAGGCGCCACCACACCTGTGGAGCTTATTGCAGGGATGCAAGTCACATCTGTCACGTGTAGAACATACATGTCTTAACACGATAATCAAGTAAATGAGGCGAAAGCTGTGTTGATTGGTTTGATGTAAGCACATCAGATTGTATAAAAAAAACAACACATTGTACCCAAAATCTGCATAAAGATATTCATGATCTATGTGTATTTAACTTAATAAATAAATAAATAAATAAATAAATCAGTGGTTCTCAACCTTCCTAAAGCCACGGCCCTTTAATACAGTTCCTGTGGGTTGCGACAGGAACTGTATTAGTGGTTGAGAACTGCTGCTTTAAATTGATGACGTTGTACTTGCTCTGAAAGTCAGTATTCATAAAGTGAAAGGGGATGTGCTCCATTTTCTGTTTCCGTGATACCTGTGTTTGTGTGCATAATTATATGTATCTATTTGATTACTTCAATGTTGTGCTAAAAAATAAATAGAACAGAGTAAGTTCATTATTTGAGGGTATTTTTAAAGACATTCAGTTAGGCCCTATGATAAATACATATAAGTATATACATGTGTAAAATACATGTAAACACGTATACATATACATAAGGACACAAACCTTGATAAGCCCACTATTAGATTCCAAACCAATTCTACATCCTCAAAAATTGCTTCCATGATATCTCATGCTTCTTCACGGTTTCACTATTTATGTTTTATTTTCTCAGAGAGATTGTTTGATCAGCCCCTATAGTTTTGACCAGGAAATCATACCTTCTTAATGGCAAATCTTCAACCAGAAAATGTCTCTTCCTTGTTTTAGTATATTTTCCTCTATGTGCCATCTAGAAACGCATTAGGTACATGGTAGGCACTTGTGCTGTGGCAGGCAGTGTGCTGGGTGTAGCAGTAGTGACAGACATTAGAAATGTGTCTTCAGAGTCCTTGCATTTTAGTAGGAAATGCCATTTCATTGTTTGGTGATTTTCATATAGATTATTTCATTTTAGGAATGAATTTGATTGTTCTGCTAATCTTGTCTTTTTCTTATAGTATCATTTTTATTTTGCTTACAGTGCATATGATATTTTTCCTTTAACAATGCTTTCTTAAGTACAAGCCAATAATATTTATTTTCTTCTCTGCCCTATGAAAACTCCCACCTTTTCCTCTTTAAGAATTTATATGTTACATAAAAAGGAAACCAGGAGTTTAAGACCACCCTGCCCAATACAATGATACCCACCCTGTCCCCTCATCTCTATAAGAAAATAGAAAAATTACCCTTGTGTGGAGGTGAACACCTATAGTTACAGGTACTCGGGAGGCTGAGACGGGAGAACTGCTTGAGTTGAGTCCAGGAGTTTGAGGTAGCACTGAGCTATGATGACTCTATTGTACTAGGACCTGGGCAAGAGTACAATAAAAAAAAAAAAATTAAAAAAAAGTGACCTTGAACCCTAAATCACCCTGTTAATATAAAACAAATTTATCTGATTGTGTTAATTGTGCCATTAAAAGAGAAAGAAGCTAAGAATAAAGCAAAAATTCATCTCATGAGGTTGGGTACCTATTAGCCAAAGCATTAGCAGCAAATGATGTAAAAATCTATACTACACTGAACTTTAAGATTTCTTTTTGATTTATTTTTTTATTTGAAAGACATTTTTTCATATTTTATTTTTAAATGTAATGGTTTAATGAACTTCTGAATTTTAATTTTAGTGATTTTCTATTATTTTTGGTACTTCTCATATCAGAACCATAAGTCTGTTATTTTATCTGATTCTTATTAAAGATGCCAATTAATTGACAAGTTGATATCTTATTTTCAGGCTCTCTAGAGAAATATGTTTTTAGATGTCCTTGCAAAATCATTTCCAAAGCTTCTAGCACTAGTATACAATTAATATTTTAAAATCTCAACTTTTTCCATTTTTCTAAAGCCCTTATTTTCTTGAAAGATGAAATCACACTGCACTACTGAATATACATGGTAATTGAATCCAGTGACCGTACAGCCATTATATGTGCTAAATTATATCTTACAAAGTTACTTTTAGAAGCATTAGTTCCTTGATGAGTAAAGTATATTAAAGGATACATATTTCTGCCACATACAACAACCAGACTAAAATAGCCAACTATAAGGGTCAAGATACAAGTTGACTTTTAATCTGCTTAATGGGTTACAAATTCCAGAAATGGATATCATTATGTATGATTATGGCATGAGTAAATGTAGTAGATTTAGATAGAAGGAAGTGATCTAAAATGAAATAAGTAAAAATATAGATGACTAACTGAACGTGACAGTGATAAATTTAAAAAAGCAATTCAGTGTCTCTTTTCATTGGAGATTAATTTTAAGGGACTTGTCTTTATTATTCTTAAACTATCCTGATTTCCTATGCAAAGTATTCAATTTGACCTAGTTGGATGGCAACCTTCTAGTTTACCTTTAAAATTATTTAGTTTGCTTTCTTTTGGGCTTTCATTTAAAGATGAAGGTCTGGAGTGCTTGAAAGAAAAAGTTAATTATTTTTAAACAAGTTACTTAATAACTAAAATTGCTTAATTTTAATGTTTAAATCATAAAGTAATATGTTGATCTCCACATTAGAAACGGTCCAAATATTTTTCTGAGTAAACAAATTAAATTTAAATTTTCACTTATTTATTTTTACTTGACAAAAATAATTTTTCATAGTTATTTTATACTAACAGCACTTTTATACATAATACCTCTGATGTGATGGTGATGGTAAAAAATCACTTGATAGTTTACAAGTTCATGTATTTTCTTGTGTAACTAGATATATTTAAATGAAAGAAATTACCAAGTTTCTCTAACAAATCAATATGTACAGAAATGCAGTGGCATTACAAATAAGTTAACAGAGTGTCAGGAATATCTAGTTATCAGGAAATCTAAATGATTCTGTTTATACTTTTACCTAAAAGAAAGCCAGAAATTGTCTAGTAGTTGGCTTACATTTTCAGTGTGATTAAACGTAACTTTCTTATGTTTTGCAGCTACATTTTTCGGTTGAGTTGTACTCGACTGGGACAGTGGGCCATTGGCTACGTGACCGGGGATGGCAATATCTTACAGACCATACCTCATAACAAGCCCTTATTTCAAGCCCTGATTGATGGCAGCAGGGAAGGGTTGTAAGTATAATGGGATGGTTAATGATTGACCAATCTTAAGAATGGAGACTGCTTTGTGATAGAATGGATAGTGAGGCTGATAATTTGGTTGTTTGCCTTTTATCTAAAGACTGGGAAATAATGGATGCTCTTTAGTTTTTATCCTTCATGTCTTTAGTCATCTTAAAGAGACTTAATGATGAGAATCTAACCATATGTTATAGCAAACGCATTTGCCCTTTAAATTTCAGTGTTAGTTTATATCTTTCATGGAAGAGAGGTTGGGACTTAAACGTAGTTTTAAAATAGTTGTGAAATTGTGTATGTATTAAGAGAAAATTCTTTAAGTCATCGACTTCTGTTGCCTCGTGTAACTTTTAGATTGCTAGTTTTACCTTTTTTATTTTAACTGATGCTACCAGATTTTCTTTTCTACCTTCCTTCCCCAGCCCTCCCCTTCCATCTCTTAAAAGGCCTTTTATTTTCACTTACAATGACTTTCATATTCAGTATTCTATATTAATAGCTAAGTTCAGTGTACCTCAAGCTGTTCTTTTTAAATTTAAAAATAAGTTTTCCTCTTGTGTGTTTTCAACTATTAACATATTTGCCCCTCTGTACACAAAGTTTGGAGCATCCGTTAGGCCACTTCATAATAAAAATATCAGGTTCTTCTTGTTCATCTGAGTCACATGCCGTTCCCTTGTGACCCTCCTTGCATTCTCAGTGTTACTTTCTCACTCTGCCTTTTCTCGCCCTTGGCCTTGCTGAGTACCTTAGAGATCTGTCTCCTCCAGCTTGCTGCAGCACTGTGTGATAGAAACCTGGCAGGAACACGTCCACCAGAATTAGCAAGGAACAAATGATTTAAGTTTTACACAAAAAAAAAAAAACAAGAAAAAAGAAAGAAAGAAAAAAATGGAGATAGAGATAGAGGGAGAGAGAGAGATAGAGAAAGAACTTAATGAGATCTATGTGCAAAAAAAAAATACATTTTTTAAAGCTATGAACTTTCAAGAAATTAGTTACACATGAAAAGTATATATAATATCAACTGTATAGTTCTCCTTTTTTCTTCAATTTTTCATAAATTTGCTGTTCTCAGTAATGTGCACTTTACCTCTAGTGCATCAAGGATTCAGGTGTATAACTTTTGCTTCTTCTTGATTATAGGCTTTTTTATCTTTAAATAACACATACTTAGACGTTTTAAACTTACAACTTCAGGGTATGGATGGGCAAATATGTAGATGGAGTAATTTTGATACATCTTACTTGCATTATTATCATTCCTTCCATTTATTTTCCAAAAGGAAATCAAATAGTGCCTCCCTAATGGCACTCTCTCAGTTTGTATCATATTCAGATGGAGTTACCTCTTAAAAACAAAAATCCATCTCACTGATCTATCCCTCCCCAAATGAGAGTTATCTGTCCTTTAAATTCATTTTTTGGGTTTTCCTGGGAAAATCCTAACACTTATTAACATGTTTGCAGACTCTTCATTTAAGGATACATTTTTGTAGTTACTTTACATAATTGTTTTTCCCCTTTTCAATATTCACTACTATTGTATTGTTAATTTTTCATTTGAATGAGTTAGTTTATAAAGCTATTAAACAGAATTAACCATAATTTAATAAGCTTGATGAAGTCCACTTGTTTCTTAATCAAAAATACTTACCTACACAAACATTTTAAAATGAATTTCTGAGTAACAAGTAAATGTGGGGGCATGGGATCTGCACTGAGAGCAGTTGACACCAGATAACACGTGGACGCAGTTATCTCAGGTCAAATAACCATGGGAGCCTCTGAGAGGTGTGTGCTGCCTCTAGTACCATCTAGCAAGTGCAGCCCCGTGCCATTCCCCCAGAAGTCTCTGTAGTCATTCACAAATTGTAGATCATATCAACAACGTGAAACATAAAATTAATTTTAGTAGTTCAAAGCTGGGCTCCCAAAGCAATCATTAACATTCAAAAGGGGAAACAAAAGAGAGAAAATTATGCAAGCACATCATGTGATTACAACACACACTTTACAAATTAGGGGGTAAACTTTAACTTTCCTAACTTGCTTCAGTGATTCCCATCTATATTTGGGCAGG
This sequence comes from Loris lydekkerianus, assembly GCA_963574355.1. Taxonomy (NCBI): domain Eukaryota; kingdom Metazoa; phylum Chordata; class Mammalia; order Primates; family Lorisidae; genus Loris; species Loris lydekkerianus. Next base: position 19,926 of record CAUYPK010087141.1, on the reverse strand, counting down.
ACTCAGGCAGTAGCAATCTTTAGTTCTATGAATTCTGTTCTCAGCTTCAAAATATCAATCGAGCATCTGCAGCTCCTGGAGGGGCAGGGGCCTGGACTCTGGTCAAACAGGACTTTCTAAAATGTTAGCCCTGAGCTGCCGGTGCCAGACATCCTACAGACGGGTTTTGAGGATCCTGAACTCTGGTCATCAGGCCCTCCAGAGATGCCTGGTCTAACCTACACTACAGACGTTAACTCCCACACGTAAACTCTCAAATTTAACACAGCAAGATGGCATTATCATTCTTTTACTTCAGATTTCAGTTTTTCTGACAATAGAAACTTATGCCTATAGACCATTCTACGTTTGTAACTTTGCTGAAGTCAAGGAAACATAAAATGGTAATGTTTTCTAATTTTTTAAACCTGGGTGTTCCTGCGTGTGCATGTGCACATGTGTTATGTGTTAGGGGGAGTGGCAGATGAGTCAGAAGAAAGATGGGGAAACTGTGAATAAGAAAAACTCAGATGTATTTGTGTAATTTGTGGGAAAATTGTGGCCTTTGATTCTATTTTTCTCTCTATTAATACCACTCATATTAAGTGTGGTATGAAATGATAGTTAACATACTATAATTCTGACGAAATACATACTAATTGCAAACAGGTGTATAATTGAAGCATTTTGAAATAGAGCATAATTAACCAGTAAAATAAAATTTTAACTTATATAAGGGACATATATTGAAGGTATTTAATCAAAAATGGATACGTAGCGGCTGAGTCCATATTCATCATGTATTTCTTACATGACAATGATTTCTGCATTTTTAAATGTCTGAAAATAACATAATGTCATGGAAACAATGATAGAATATATTATTGATGTGTTATATAAAAAAATCAAATATGTTTAGATATAGAAGAACTCAGCAAAATAGCCATAAATGCAATTATGTATATTTAAGGTAATAAAGTTTCTGTTTAAATCCAGTTATCTTTATCCTGATGGGAGGAGTTACAACCCTGATTTAACTGGATTATGTGAACCTACACCCCATGATCATATAAAAGTTACACAGGTAAGGACAATTTCTGGAAAAGTATAATGAATAAGTGTCTATATTACCTTTAAAATAGGATTCTCTACTTATGTTGTAGCTAAAATCATATGTAGGTATGTAATATAAAAGATACTTCAGGAATTCTAAGAATGTTTGAAAAGGAATTTTTAAAAATTTTGTATAAAATTTCTGCTTTTGGTATTTTTGTTTACAATGGCATTTATATGAGGGAGATAAATAGAAAAATCTTACTGGTAGGTAGATAAATGTGAGGAGAGAACCATAATTTAGAGAACTGTAAAAAGGATTAAAATAATTATATACCATAACTTTTAGAGTCAAATGGGTAATTGAAGCCTATTAAAGAAAATAATTGTATTTTTCTAAATCCATTGTTGCCAGCCTCATGGATTATGAGTGAGAATGTGTATGGAATATTTTATTTTACATAAAGTGTAGCTTAAATATATTTTATATTTGAGATATATTCATGCTTTCTATGATGAGTAGTAAAAATCCAAGGGAAAATATCAAACCAGAGAGGTTATAGGGTTTTTAGAAAGACAACAGATACTAATTTACTTTATTTGTAGTTCTCCAGGTTTCGGGCCCTGTGGTCTTTATCTTGTTATGTGAAACATGCCTGTTGACATTTATGTACACCTTGTGGATAGCTTTTTAAGTTACAGCAGGCCATGATGGCTCACTTCTTCCTATGATCCTTGCACTTTGGGAGGCTGAAGTGAAAGGATTGCTTGAGCCCAGGAGTTCAAGGTTGTAGTTAGTTGTGATCTAGCCTGGGAGACAGAGCAAGATCTTGTCATTAAAAGTAATAAATAAAGTTGATATATGACTGCCATTTAAAAAAAATTACACATTTAGTCTATATTTTCTAATGTGTAAAGGACACTCATCAGTGACAATTCCTCTTTATAAAACCATTTTTTTAAATGTTATCTTCAGAAGTTAATATCATTTCCTTAAATTATTCATAAATTTTCTTATCTGTAGGTTACATTGAGTCCTGCATCTGTGTTGGTCTATCATAATTTTTTTATCATTACAAATATTTTCCTTAAAAAGTCATAACCAAAATCAATACTAATCTATTATTTTAGGACATCAGCAATTTATAATTTATTTTGAAATACATGATAATTATTTCTTTTCCATCTTGATCCTTCTATCTTGTCTTTTCCTCCCTGAAAATTATTTATATACTGACATATAGATACAGCATGGCAAACACAATTTATGTGTGTATATGCATGTACATACAGGTGTGCCTATATATGTATAGGTATATATCTAATTTTCACACCAAGATTGTAGCATCTGTAGTAGATTATGAACTAATATTGCCATTTATTTGTCCTATAAAGGGCATACACACTGTAGGCACTTACTGCCTACAATATTATTTAAGCACTAAGTAATTTTGATTTCTAAATTTTTTTTCTTTGTAACTCTCTTTATAGTTTTTTCATATTTTCTTTACATTTAAAATAAACCAATCTAGATTCATCTTCTTTGTCACACAGATCTTTTCAATATTTTAACACTAAGAATTGTCCTGTGTCAAATGTTCTAAGCTGAAAACCATGGTAAATCAAGAGAACTGAAGTTTAATAAAACAGTTTTTGGTTACTGAGGACTTAATTTTCTTGGCAGTTTTAGATAGAAAAAGTATACACTTTTTGTCAGAGACTTAAAATTTGGAATTTGAAGAAAACAATTTAAACTTATTGAACCTCAGGTATTTTTGCTTGAATTCAATATGTATCTTGTCAGGCTTTGAGGAGCACAGGAAACAGTGTAGGCCACAAGGCATGGCATGCAGGAAAGACTTGACAATTGTTTGTTGCTTTCCTTCCATTCCAGAATTTCTAAAGATAATCACATAAAATTCTGTGTTCAGCTAGAATATATATATTTTCCAGAATTTCTTTTTTCTTTCTTTTTTTTCTTTTCTTTTTTTTTTTTTTTTTTGTTTAAGAGTCAGAGTCTCACTTTGTCGCCCTTGGTAGAGTGCTGTAGCGTCACAGCTCACAGCAACTTCCAGTTCTTGAGCTTAGGTGATTCTCTTGCCTCAGCCTCCTGAGTAGCTGGGACTATAGGCGCCCACCACAATGCCTGGCTATTTTTTTATTGCAGTTTGGCAGGGGCCCAGTTCAAACCCACCACCCTGATTATATGGGGCTAGTGCCCTACTCACTGAGCCACAGGCGCTGCCCTATTTTCCAGAATTTCTAAAGATATTCAAATACAATTCTGTGTTCAGCTAGAATACATATTTTAGAAATTTGATAGTGAGATTAGATGAGCAAGTAACATTTATCAAGTCATTTACATTGCCATCTTAAAATGATAGGTTTTATTTTTTGAATCACTGAATATTGAAGTAAGGCCCTTCGTAAATGATCAATAAAGGAACCGTACATACTCTGAATTATTCAAAAGCTTATAAAATACCTGATGAAAGCTCAAACCTTTTTAAAATGGATTTTGTAGAACAAATTGTGATTATCAATTTAAAGCATATCTTAAATGGTAACATAATTGTGATAGGATCAAGTGTGAAATATTTACTGTAAGTCACTATATTTGAGAAAAGTCAGCATTAACAGCTTATGGTAGAAATACATTAACATTACATCCTTTCCCCCCAAATTCTAGGAACAATATGAATTATATTGTGAAATGGGCTCCACTTTTCAACTTTGTAAAATTTGTGCAGAAAATGACAAAGATGTCAAGATTGAGCCTTGTGGGCATTTGATGTGCACCTCGTGCCTGACAGCATGGCAGGTATACACTTGTTTTACTTGGCAATATGGTTGTCTTCCTTGTGTACCCTATAAAATGTCTCTTTTTGGGTTTTTTGGTCTTGGTTATTCAGAAAGTAATATTGATAAAATGCTTTATTTGAAACGGTTTCAAAAACCTTACATTTTAAATTTCTTTATATGATTTGATTTTTTTGTTTCATTTTACATTTTGTTTCTTTTGCATGTATAACTTAATTTTTTCTTATAGGTTCTAAGTAGTTCTACTACAATATTGTGAATTTCAGGATGCTCATTTATAGATAGTACCAACTAAACAAATTTGTACGTACAATGGTCACATTCTGTTCATAACACAAAGTCAGATTCTGAAGCCGAGTACATTTAACTAGATAAATCTTAAGTCGATGATTTCAACCAGACTTCTTTTCATCTTACACATATCCATGGTTGTACTGTAGGGCTAAAATTGGAGAATCAGACAGGAAATGTCTCTCAAATACTTACAGTTCCCAGAGAAACAGGTGTTAAAATTTCCACTTTATACTAGAAGCAGAATCTCAGGCCAACTGCCTTCCCATATGGAGGTAGTCATTCAATAAATATAAATTGATTTGATGTTTTATAATAAGGCTTATAAAATAACTGGTCTCCACAAGGACTTATCTGTAATCTAGATTAGGAATTTTAAACTGGATCTTTGGACAGAGTTCCAGTTTGGAATATTTGGAAAATTCGTGGAATATTTTGATCTAGCCATTTTACAAGTGCTGTTCAACATAGTCATATTGAAACTAGAAATGGAAATCTGTTGGTTGAAAATCCAGTTCACATCACTGCCGTATTCCTGAGCCCTCTCAGTCCTTGGTCTTTGCTGTCCAAACCTGCACCAATCTGACCTGAGGAAGGATGGGCCTAGAGGTTGAGGAAAAGGAGGAGGGAGGGCGTGGACACCTGGTGAGCTCACTGCTTAATAGAATGTGAGATTGTTACATTCTGTAGTCTTGTAAAAAGGACCTACTTTTTCCTTTGTGTAGATTTAAAACAACTAAATGGATAAAAGAGAAAGAACTAGGACATGAATTACGATTGGCTTATATTTTCAGAGTCCTTTCTGAATACTGGGACTTCTTTGCTACCTCAGAAAAAGTGTTCACAAGACATATACTTCTCTCCTTCAGCACATATTTGGCTTATGTCTATTACTGTTTTTACTCAAGTATAAGACGAGTTTTTTCGGCACAAAATTTGTGCCGAGTTTGGGTTTTTTGGCACAAATTTTGTGCCGAAAAACTCGGCTTATACTCGAGTATATAGGTACTTTAGGTTTTTCTTGATATTGTTGCTCTTATTTCTTTTCGTCCATTCATGGTTTGCACAGTGTGAGGAGTTACAAGAAATCATTCTCAATGTATAGGCACTTGATTGCTATTTAAGTTAACAATAATAGTTCTGAAAACTTTCAGAATTTTGCTATGTTAAATAATCTAAGCTAAAAACTGTAGTAAATCAAGAGAACTGAAGTTTAATAACACAATTTTCGGTTACTAAAGGAATTGCTTTTCTTGACAGTATTAGATAGGAAAAGAATATGCACTCTTGAGTCAGAGACTTAATTTAGAATTTGAAAATAAAAATTTAAACTTATTTCAGCATTTTTGTACAGGTTGTACATGGTGACTCTTCCTGCCCTTTAGCAGGTATATTTTGCAGCTTTCATATTATAGTATAAGCAGCAATGTTTGGTTATCCTTTAAACATGTTATTGCAAAATTCCCCTGGTATTTAATAAAAATAAACCTCTTAAAAAGTTCATCCAATTAAAACTCACTTAGAAACCATTAGATATTTCATTAATAACAGCCTCATACCTGTAACCTCACTTAGGTTCTCATTGGACTTTCCCTAATTGATAGTGAATATGTGAATGAAAAGACCAGAATTAGTAACTTTTCATAGTTCTATAGTATATTGTCAAATATCTGTATCTAAGCTTATGGATGGGATAGGATAAATTCTGAGAGTATCTCTTCGTTAACTTTTTCTTCATTCAAAAATGATATAGAACTATCATTCATATTTTCTGACTTACGGAATTCTTTTTGTTTTGTATAATTAAGTTTTCAAGTTTAATTGTCACAAAGATGGTTTATTATTTTACTTCCCCTTACTGGTTCTATGCAGAAGCAAACCTGCATTATTACAACTGCATTCTCCAGGATCTTAAATCCATTCATATATTCATTTATTTAGAAGAGGTTTATTGGGCAGCTCCTGTGTCCCGGATTCTATACTAATCTCTAGGCTGAGATGAATACTAAGACACAATTCCTAGTCTAAAGAAGTTAAAATTAAACCTGAAAGTTTTATGGCGGCACATGATATTAATAGTTACTTGAAATGAGTATCCTGTTATCCTTCAGATTTAATTATGTATGCTAGACGTTTTTTGTTACTTTCTACTTCTTTGGTTGGATATGCTGATCTGAAAGTGATTTTGAAAACTGCATGTCTGCTAAGAAGCAATGATAAATCAGTTAGAATTCAGTAGGAAGTATTAAACCCTGGCCATAAATCATAACATGTTCAGCATTTTTAGCAAGTCATTCTTCACCAACTTTTTCTTCCTGATGACCTCCTTTGGTTTAATTGAAATTCATTAGAGACTTAAGTTTTATGTAATTAACAGAAAACTTAAATGCAGAGTAGCAATGTCAGTTAGTTGTTAAAGACTGCAAGTGGTTACTCTTTAATTGCTGTCATCATGGCCCATTAGTCATGCCTCCAAAGAGGTGTCAAATGCTTTTTTCTCCTTCTGAAACATCTGTGTTATTTAATCAATTAAATAAGTGAGCAGAGTTTGCACTGAGTGCCAAAGAAGTTGAATAATTACCTTTCTAGAAGCATTATTTGAAGCAGTATTACTCTGAGTGTAGCATTTCATTTCTACCCTTGGCAGTAAAACTTGGAGAATTGTCTTTTGCTTCCACACGTTCATGGGAAAGTAACAAAATATTTATTTTCTCAACCCTGAACTTCTCCACATCTTTCTTTTTTGCAGTAGTGTTATTATACAGCAGTGATGCTGCAATGTTACCAAATGAGGTGTAAAGGAATTGTTTTCATTTGGTGTCTTTCTAACCATCTAGAAAATGGCTTCTTGGGCTTGAATGGCACGAACTCCAAACTATATTTTTGAAATCTTCCTTCCAAAATAAAAATGGATGTCTTCATCAGTTGGACACACAGATTTAGAGATGTCCCTTATGGAGAGGGTATTGTTGGGAGAAACTGTGAAGTTGTCTAAGAGAGGTGAGAGACAGGCTCAGCTGACCTCATTTAAGGCAGTGAGAAACGATCCTCTATTGACCTTTATCGCATCTTCCTTCAGAGGTAACCAGCATTCAGATTTCTAGCATCAGTGAGTTATAATATCTTTACTACTACAAATAAAAAAATAATTTTTGCTTTTAAGAATGATTTAAATTGGTACTTCTGCCTTTAATTGTATATTGTCTCTTTTTTATGTAAAACGATAAAATGTTGGACCTTACCTTTCATGTTGAAAGTAATGCAGAAGTTGCTAGAATTGTTCATAAATGTTAAGACGATGTCATAAATTAGAGTGATGCACTAGCTGTGAAAAGTAGGTGACAGATAAGAGAAAGTCAAGTCTTGTAGGGCAAGTGCACTTCTCTGAGTTCAGTGGCTAAATTGGAAAGATGCTCGTTGCGGTGTGATGTGCCTGGACAATAACAGATGCTAATGCCTTACGACAATTTTCAGTTGACACTGACATGAACCTTTTTATAGGTATTTTAAAGTTGACCCCATTAAATAAGTATTAATAAACTCAGCGTTTATGCATTAAAATTATAAATTGAATTTGCCCCCATTAAATAAGTAAACTCAACATTTATGCATTACAATTTTAAATTGAATTTAAGGAACAAATGTTTAAAAGAAAAAAGCTCTTACTATAAAAATATATGCCTAGGAATACTGTAATTACTTAGATAGGTTTTGTGTCTAAGAGCTGAAACTTTTCAATTAGAGCAAGCAGAATACTCACTGATTATAATAGTTCTTTAATTTTGAAAGTTGCGATTAGAATGACATAGTTTGAAGTTTTCTTTTCATTTTTGAATTACTAGCAAAAACCAATGTTAAACTTTATTTGGTCCCAGGCTGTGAATTGGAAGATTGAATCCTGCTACTGTAGTGTAGTTTGAAATGACTAGACTGTTGAAACAGACCAGCTTGTTGTGATTTGCTGTTGTTTAGTACTGTTAAGCTATGGGACTTTCATCAACATATACATGTAGACCTTCAGTTTCCTTATTAGTAAAATGGGAACCTCCTAGGATTTAATGAGTTAATATTAGTGCTTACAACAGCGCCTAGGATTTTAGTTAATATTGTTAATCATATAGGAAACGACAGCTTTGTATTAATTTATCTCACCCAGTCTGATAGACAACTTTGTCCCCGTAAATGTGCCTTATTTTATTGTTCCCTACAAATAATATGCAGTGAATCATCCAGTGTCATACAGCTGTAATTGGTGGGCGTGGAAGTCTGATCTAGGCATTAAAATTCAGAATGTCTGTGCTCCTTTTCTGATTCACTGAACATGGTTTTGTGGGCCTCCTACATCAAAACTAGAAGACCCCAATGCAACCAGTGTCTTCCTCCCTCATCCATCATAAAAGAACACCAGAATTAAAGGTATTTCCCACTCTGGGGCATTTCATCAAAAATCACTGTTAACGATCCTCCTTCAAATACAACGTAGTGAGATTCTGTGGGGGACACTGTGCTCTGCACGTGCTGAGTATGGACTCAGCCTCTTCTTAGTATATGTTTATGTGTAATTGTTTCAAATATAATAGCCATGTTAAAAAAAGTGCACGATAACTTCAAAGATACATGAAGTGCAGCAAAACAATGTAAATTAAAAGTTACTGACAGGGTGGCGGCACCTGTGGCTCAGCGGGTAGGGCGCCAGCCCCCTATACCCAAGGTGGGGGGTTCAAACCTGGCCCTCGCCAAACTGCAACCAAAAAAAAAAAAAAATAGCCTGGCATTGTGGCAGGCACCTGTAGTCCCATGTACTCAGGAGGCTGAGGCAAGAGAATTGCCTAAGCCCAAGAATTTGAGATTGCTGTGAGCTGTGACTCCACAGCACTCTACCGAGAATAACAAGGTGAGACTGTCTTTACAAAAAAAAAAGTTACTGACAAATAAAAATGTATACACATATATTCATACAGTAAAAATATAAAATGCATTCCAGATAAGACTTATGCAGTCCTACAGTATTCCCTAGGGCTCTCAATGTACATTATATATATGGGAAGAAAATGATTGACCTTAAGACACCTTGTCTCTAGTAATTAATCTTCATGTAAATAGTCATTTATTTATCTGTCATGCTTATCTTAAAAATATTGAAAAGAAAGTATTTAAGATAAAGTATGTTCATCTTACCAATATTTAAACAGCATATAGAAGGTGATAAATCCTGGTGGTGGTGGTGGTGGTGGTGGTGGTGGTTGTGGTAGTGGTAATGATGATGAGGTGGTACTATATTTATATTTACATTGGATTTTTGTGGAGAATAGGGTACTTGATTTATGAAGGCAAATTTTTTTTTTTTTTTTTGCATTGTTTGGCCGGAGCTGGGTTTGATCCCACCCATTGTGGCATATGGGGCTTGTGCCCTACCCCTTTGAGCCACAGGCGCTGCCCCAGGAAGGCTAATTTTTTTGTGAATATTAATTTATTCCAAGTTTACCTAAGTTTTTATTTATACATGTAATATCATATAGCTTTTATTATGGTTGACATATAAGTCTGAATTATTTTACTGTATCATGAGTGTTTTACATAGTTGAGTTTCAGCTGTGTAGTATTCACTGATAACTTCTTTTGGTTTGAAAATACTTCTTATTAGAGAAAGTGAAGCCTACTGAGTCAATTAGAAGAGACGGGGTCCTGAGTACTTCCTCTTAACATTCACAGAAAGTAAAAAATGTTGGACCTGTGTTATTTATTGGTCTTTGTTCTTCGTTAATGCATACACATATTCTTTGATCTTGCACTAAGTAACATTGAGAAACATCATTATAATTATTGCTCATGTTTATTCAACAACTATCTGACATAAACTGGGAGAGTAACGGAAGTTTCATTTGACTTTATGGTTAAACTGAATTTGTATGTGGCAGCCATCCTTTATAAATAAGGAGTGATAGATGAAGTCATTAAAATAAGTATCTTTAAAGAGGCATATTCAGTGTGATCCGTTTGCAAATCAAAATGAATGTTCATTGCAGCTGTTGTGTTGATCCTGCAAGTAATGTAAACACTCAACAACAGATAAAGCGGAACAGAAAATGTCTTTTTATGGTATCTTCTCTTACAATAGCTACTCTAACACATATCAGTAATTTGTGTAACATGAAGTTTTCAGGTAGGGAGGGATAGGGAAAAATCTAAATGCAGTTTGGACGTTCCAAGTCTTTTTCTTGTACTGTCAGGACGTTATTGGTGGTTTTTACCTCCTCCCCTTTCTGATGCTAGTCTTTTTAGGCACCGTGTATAAGGAACTGGATCACGTGACCTGGAAGTCATTCTTATCCAAAGCAACATGTAAACTGCCTATGAAGTTTCCAGAGAAACCTCTGTTGCGCAATGGGCTGACTTACACATTGTAGCCGCTACAGTCAAAAATAATACAACTTTCTTAATTATATTGTAGTTATATCTTGAAAAGATTTTCTATTTTTATTTATACATACTAAAATATTTAGAGATGAATTTATGCAATGGGTAGGACGTGCGCTTCGTTATATCCCAAGAGTAGAGAAAGTAAGTGACGGTATAGATGAAAGTGGATTGTGTGTGAATTGATAATTGTTGGAGCTTGATAATAGATGAGTAGAAATTCATTATACCTTTTCCTCTAGTTTTATATGTATTTGAAATTTTGTTGTTGTTTTTTTAAATGCGTGAGTGAACGAAGTGTCCATTTAGAGCTGAGAGCACATCTTCATTCTTACGCATTAAAGACAGAAAACACAGCTTTCTTTCACAGCTTGCTCTCACATAAAAACTACCTTTGGGAAATTGTATTATGTAGATCTGTAAGAAAATTCTACTTCCGACACACAAAAGGGATCCCTTTTGACTTTTGCAATAAGTGGATTTTTCCTGGATGGCAACGTATGTTGAACATGCTTTTAAATTTAATGTTCTTGTTATAACAAGATAGGAAGATTTACCCTTAAAAAAAATACTTACTCCTGTGTTATAAAATATTAATATGAGGATGTTATTGAAAATAGAAACAAATCATAGCTATATTATCTGTGAAACAATGGGACTAATGACAGTCAGGGTGTTTTTAAGCCCACCAGCCTTAACCACTGAGATTTCAACATCAACGAATTCTTTATTGGCATGTCCATATTTCTTTACACCACCTGACTTCAACTACTTTACCATTCCAAATTATATAAAAGGAGGTGAATAAGGGAATGTTGCTCTTTCTTTTTCTTAAGCAAGCCAAAAGAGTGTTTTTCTTTCATGGACAATTTGTTTGGCAAAGGAGATACTCCATTTGTTTATCTAAGTGAAGCTTACAAAGAATGTCACAGAGTCTGCTGCAGAGTCTGTTCCATGGTTGTCCAGTGAGAGAGTGAATTGCTCCTTCATTGATCCTCGTACCACTCTGAGGCATGTAGATCTCTGACTTCCCATTAGTACAGTCCCAAGTTAAGTACTGAACAATTTTTTTTTTTAATTTTCTACATCCTTTATCTCAATTTCTAGAATAGTACCAATTCATCCCATTTCTTCCTTTAAAATAGTGTTATAGTTTTGACATTTTAAAATTATTTGCTATTGAGGGAGAGATGGTGTAAAAATAAAAATAGGGTAATGGCTATCATATACCGTCTATCTCTAGAAGGCAGTGTTGTCTGCAGGGTGAGAAAACAGTCTTGTGCTCTTTCCCTACCAATGGTGAATTTTTAGTGTAATTAGTTCTGAGAAATGAATTGGAGAGAATTAGGAAAAAAACCTCCAATAGGTACCAGTAAATGCTTTTCCATCCCCAAAGTGTTTGTGCAAATCTATTTTGTAGTATCTGGTTTGAAAAACTTAATATCTCAGAGAGTACTATAGTCCAGATGAGCTGTGTCAGGATGATAAGCTTTCAGGACAGATGATGGTTTCTGAATATAAATGTACAGATTTTATTTTTTTCTTACTAATTGCTTATGAATTGGGATTTTTAAATTTGAAGGCAATTAAAATGAGAATAATTACCCATAGTTATATGCACAGGAACTTTTCCAAAATGGATTTTGAAATGGATTGTTCTCATTGATACTACTGATTTATTTATTATGAATTTTTACCAAAACGTGCTTTTTATAAAATGTTTAATTAGCACTGCTGTCTTTTGGTAAAGAAAAATGTGATTCAGTTTCCAGCTTTCTGCATTACTCGAAAGCATTGATAAATTAGAAGTACAAGTGAACATTCAGGAAAATAAAGAGGTTCCTTTTCCTTGGCAAGAGAAAAAGTAACTTTTTGAAAGAAATTTTTCTTCTTGGCAAATTTGAAATATTGCACATTTATGTATTTTCTTGGCTTTCTGTTCAACTCTCAATACCTCTTCAAGACAAATCTTCACCTCCCTCCTGCCACAGAACCTCATTTTTTTGCATCTGTTTTTATAGTTATAGAACATTAGCACCTCTCAGTACTGTTTGTTTAGAATAAAAACCAATTGGCGCATTTTCTGTGTTTCCGTAGGAGTCTGACGGCCAGGGCTGCCCCTTCTGTCGCTGTGAAATAAAAGGAACTGAGCCCATAATTGTGGACCCCTTTGACCCGCGAGACGAAGGCTCCCGGTGCTGTAGCATCATCGACCCCTTCGGCATGCCCATGCTGGACTTGGACGACGACGACGACCGCGAGGAGTCCTTGATGATGAACCGTTTGGCCAATGTTCGAAAGGTAAAGGTTTAGTTGGGGCTTTATGAAGACGCAAAAAAGAAATGATGCTGTCACAAATAGAGTATTTGGTTTGGAAAAAAAAGACACACGTTTGCCTAGGCCTGCACAGGGTCAAAGTCGTCAGTGTCACTGTCTTCCACCTGCAGGTCTTATCTCAGAAGGTCTTTAGAGCAATAACATATATGAAGCTGTCACCTCCTGTGATAGCATTTTCTTCTTCTAGAATTCTTTCTGAAGGATTTGTTAACTTTTTTATTAATAATTAAAGGGCATACACTCTACAATAAAAAGTATAGTATAGTATATACTTATATACTACTATTTATGTGTGGTAAATAGCTAAGCCAGTGACCTATAACTTGCATCCACGTATATGCTATGCATAATTACTATGCATAATTGTATGTGCTGTACTTTTGTGCTGCTGGCAGTGTAGGAAGTTTGTTTGCTCCAGCATCACACATGTGAGTATTGCTTTGCACTATGACTTTACAATGGCTGTGACTTCATTGGGCAATAGAAAATTTTCAGCTCCCTGGTAGTCTTCTAGCACTGCTGTCATATATGTGCCAAAATGTCATCATGCGGGGCATGAGTGTGATTTGACAGGCTGGTAAAATCATGGTCTGAGAGAAGACTAGACTCCATCAAGGTATTCTCACTGGCTTTAAAATTCATATTAAGATGTGATGAGAGTGTTGGTACTGAATTAAACATCATGTAAGATGGGCAGTAGCAAATTTGTGGAGAAAAATTTTATAAAGGGAATTATTTGGAAATGGTGAAACTGAACTTGATGAAAAAATACTCTTTGCTGAAAGTCCAGAAGTATCTGATAGAATTCTTTCATAATTGTTTTTTTAATTTCAAAATATTAATTAAAGGAGTATAAGTGTTTTTGTTACAAAGATACCTTGTATAATGCTCAAGGAAGGGCTTTTGGTGTGCCCATCACCTGAACAGTGTTCATTGAAACCCATAGGTACATTTTCCCCCCATCCTCCCTGCATCTTGCGTTCTCTTGTCCTTCATTTTGCTTTGTGCCCATGTGTATCCACCAATTGGCTCCCAGTTATTAGTGAAAATATCAGTTGTTTGGGTTTCCATTCACGAGCTACTTTACTTAGGGTCATGACCTCCAGTTCCACGTTGCCATAAATTACATCATTTCATTCCCTTGTACGGCTCAGTAGTACTTTATGGTACATACGCACATATGTATATACCCAAGTTTCTTTATCACCTCATGCATGTTGAAGGGCACTTAGATTGATTCCACACCTTTGCAGTTGCGTATTGTGCTACAGAGTAGATTGACCACATTTATTGTTATTTGACTCTTTAATAGTGGCCATTCTGGTGTAGGTGATATCTCATTATAGTTTTAATCCTCATTTCCATGGTAATTAGTGATGCTAAGCATTTTTTCCATATATCTCTTGGCCATTTGTCTATCTTCTCTAGAAAAACTTCTGTTTAATCTTTTGCCTTTTTTTGATGAAAAGCAAAACTAATATTTTAATCAAAGTACAGTCATTTGATCAGGTGTTCTAGAGGAAATATCCATAAGGTCTGGCTTTCTTTCTTATTTTTCATCAAAATATTTTAAGCCAAACATTATATAATTGAACAGAGAAATACATTTATATAATAATTTTTGAGAGTTTAGTATCTTTCAATAATGTATATAGATAAATGAGAAAAAAAAGGAGTTAAATAATACAATAAACCCACTAGATCTGACAGACATATGCAGATTGCTTTCCCAAACAACAACAGCAAATATGTTCTTCCCAGTGCCCCTGGGACATTTTCCAAGATAGACCCCATATTAGGCCATAAATTAAGTCCTAAAAGATTTTTTTTTCCCTTTTTTTTTTTTTTTTTTTTTTTTTTTAGTTTTTTGAACCAGGTTACATCGATTGCATTTTTTAGGTAAAGTCCCTTTTATAATTGTGCCCTGTCCCCAAAAGGTGTGTCACACACCCCTCACCCCCTCTGTACCTTCAAGACTTGGAAGAAATAATTGTTTTGTATGGAACCAGAATAAAACCCTGTATAGCTAAGGCAGTTCTTAGTAATAAAAACAAAGCCAGGGGCATCAGCCTACCAGACTTTAGGCTGTACTACAAGGCCACAGTGATCAAAACAGCATGGTATTGTCACAGAAATAGAGACATAGACATCTGTAACCAATAGAAAACCAGGAAGTTGAACTAACATCTTACAGTCACCTAATCTTTGATAAACCAAACAAGAACATACACTGGGGGAAAGAATCCTAATTCAATAAATGGTACTGGGAGAACTGGATATCCACATGTTAAAAGACTGAAACTGGACCCGTACCTTTCTCCACTCACAAAAATTGATACAAGATGGATAAAAGACCTAAATTTAAGGCATGAAATGATAAAAAAAAAGAACAAACAAAAAAACAAAACAAACAAACAAAAAAAAACCAACTCAAGGAAAGCATGGGGAAAACACTTCAAGATATCAGCCTGGGGGAAGATTTTATAAAAAAAGACTTCCATGGCAATTGCAACCAGAACAAACATTAACAAATGGACTTTTGTCTACTTTTTGATGGGATTTTTTTTTTTCCTGCTTGTTTGAGTTATTTGTGGATACCAAATATCTGTCCTTTATTGGATGTATTTTTCTCCCGTTCTGTAAGATTATTCATTCTGTTGATTATTTCCTTTGCTGTTCAGAAGCTTCTTAATTAAATCCCGTTTTATAATATTTTGGTAGCTGTGTTTGCATTTGGGTAATATCTAAAAAGACTTCTTCCTATATTTTCTTCTAGAATTTTTATAGTTTTATGCCTTCTATTTAAGTTTTTAATCTGACTTAATTTTTGTGTATGGTGAAAGACAGGGATCTTATTTCATTCTTCCGCATGTGGCTATCCAGTTTTCCCAGTACCATTTATTGAATAGGGCTTCCTTTCCCTCGTATATAGCATTATCTATCTCTTTGGGGAAAGCTTCCAGGGAGGGGATGAAGGGGTCCCACCAGGCCACAGAGTCTGCTCAGGGTGGAGGGGCCATCTGTAATTTGCAAACTGGTTGTCAGGGGTGGGTTTCCCTCTTCCGTCTTCTCCCCTGACCCAGGGATCTCCTGCTGGCATCTGGCCACAAGCAGCACAGACTAGCTGAGCTCACCGGTAGTGACACCACAGGCTGGAAACTTCCCTGCCCAGGATCCGGCTGGCCTGTGGCGGGAGGGGTGCTCTGTGAGTGCTGTGTGGCTGGGACCCACACTGCTCTCTTCTTTCCATTCTGTCCTCATGGGCTCTCCTGCCTCCCAAGATTAGTTCAAAAATCTACTCTCCTGCCCCCAAGCAAAAAAATTGATTCCTGGGGTCTTAGGATCTAGCCTGCAGACCTGTCACCCATTCCCTGTAGTTCAATTCCTGACTGTGTTTGTCCTGAGTTGTCCAAGGAGAACTCAAGTAGGCTTACTGTCCCTCTGCTTTGAGGTACGTGCTGCTTTGCTGAGCAGCCATCTGAGGAAGACTGGGGAGGGCTGGCTGGCAGAGAGCTCAGAATCTGAGTACCCCTTGGTCTCCTGAAGGTCTTGTCAGAGGAAACTTATGAGCCTCAGTCTCTGTGGAAGCCACAGTGTAGTGGATGTGCCAGCAGAGGTGAAGCAGGCTATGGTGAGAGTCTTGGCTCAGTCATCTCTTGGGGCACCCTTGGCAACTCAGTGAGAACTTCTACCCGGAAGCATTGGGCATGGGAGGGGGAGAGGAGGAGAAGAGCCTGAATCAAGGTGAGCTGGCAGTCTGGTCCCCTTTGTCCTTTCTCCCCAGAAGGTAACTCTCCTGAAATGTCTAAGTTCTAGGATCTCACAGTTACCCCCAGAGCCACCAGCTTCTGTGATATTCTGGGCAGTTATTGGGAAATGTTTGCATGGGGTCCTACACATGAAAACTGAAGTTCTCTGGGGAGGACAGAGGACACCCTGGATGGAGTTGCAGTATGGCGCCTGCCCTCTCAGCTTCGGTTTGTGGTACCTGGGGGTGACCCCATGGGGCCTGGCATCCTGGGCTTTAAGAAGCTCTGAGTCTGCTGGCAGAAGAAGCTCTTGAGCTTGTGAGGGTATGGAAATTTTCTAGTAGCTCAGGAGCCTGCTGACTACCCGACGTGTGAGGGAACAAAAAACCCCCACCTACTACTTCCGTAGGGTCCAAGTTTCTTGGGGGTTAATCTCTGCTGATGTCTTTTTCCTTCTTGTTCTGCCCTGCAACTTTTTCCTATGGAATCAGCAGATTCTGACATTTTTTTCTCTCTGAATTACACCTGAGCTATGTTTTATTTAATATGAAACCTTTCCTTATTTATGAGATGATCTGGCAAATGATGTTTTAATCAACCATTTTGCCCCACCCTCCTCACAATTATTTTCTTAACAGGATGTCCAGCCTTGCTATTTGGCTTCTAAGCGGTCACGTAGATTTACTTTAGCGAATTTGCCATAGTTTGGGTTTGTTCATCAATATTGTTGACTCAGATAATTGACCTTGTCAGTTCACTGAGAATGGATTGTACTGCCCAGTTGGAGTTTATATAACCAGCTTTGCAAAAAACTAGTCAATGAACCAGAATGCCAATTATTAGCTCTCAAAGCAGAAATATAGTGGGCACAAAGGCTGGACTTTTGGATATCAGGCTATTCTCTATTTAGAAAGATACATAAAATTCCAATTGCACTCAGAAATTTTTTGGTTTCAAAATTAGGGGAATGAGATTGAGTAGCGCGAAAGGGTCTTCCCCTATGGTGCCTCCCTTCCTCCTGACTCAGGTGGTCTTGGCTAATTAGTCCTGGCACTCCTCCCCACAGCGTTCACCCTTCCTTTTCTACACAGTCCTAAAGATCTTCCATTATGATTCGTTAGGGTTTTTCAGGTGAATGAAACCTATTTGCTTTTTAGGTGGGGTAATAATAATGAGTAATGGCATCACATTTATTTACTTGTGCTGCTGTCTCTATATTAGGCAAGCACTTGGTGCTGAGAACTAGATGAGGCATCCCCTTCAGTTATCCCTTCTTTAGGACTGTGTCTGACGTTGCCTTTTGGGAAACTCCCGCGTTTTCTCTGTTCCAGTGTTACATGCTGACCAGACATTCCTTTATGACGTTTTCCATATAGATTTTTACATATGAAGAGATGTGAACATCACCGATAGCTATTCTCAAATTTTGGTTTTGTCTAGAATAATTTTTGTTCTTCTTCACTTTCTTGTTTTTTCATAAATTTCATAATTTAACTGTGAAAAAACTGCAGTTGATTTTACCTTTGAATCGCCACAACTATATTTGTTTTTTAGTTTTGAATTATGTGATCCCTTTGACTGAAGAGATAGAAGAAAAGAAGACTTTTTCTATGTCAGCCTTAAAAATAATCTCAACTTGGAACAGAGAATTAACTTGAATCTCAAAACAACTCCGGTGTTAACTGTATGAAAACCTGGAATAGAGCACCAGTTGTGCTGTAGCAGAGTACTGGGATCCTAGGGAAGATATTTAGCCTCTTTCTTGCTCAGTGTCCTTTTTGGTAAAACAGAACAATAACGTTAGCTTCTCTATGCAGTGTTGTATGATCAAATAGAATCAAGGACTTTATAACCTACAGTGGCCTCTGGTCATGGAAATCGTAAATAGGAACTATTATATTAACCAGTGTTAATTAAAATTAATAATAGTATGGTAAGTATTGTAGGATATACTCAATAATCTGCGTTACTAGAAATCATCTCATCACTGTGCACGTGAGAAAGCTTCCTATGGGTAGTTGGAAAATTGCTATGAGCTATTAGGCAGAAGACACAACTTAGAATCCCAACTCTAAACCTTATACTAATGCAGCCAACTCACATGACTAATCTGAGCCTCATTTTCTTATCCAGAAAGGGAGACAAATGATACTCACCTCCCTCAATTTTTAGAAGAATACAATAAATTATTAATATTGCTTTTATTGATTTATGGCCTTTTTCTCTGCAAACTAAAGAAGACTTGCTTTTTATGTGATATATTTTTAAATTATTAAATAAGTATCTACAGAATTTCCTTGAATTTGTATCTTGTCCTGCAAAATCAAAAATATTTACTCTCTGGCTTTTTTTTTTTTTTTTTTTTTTTGTAGACAGAGTCTCACTATGGTGTCACAGCTCACAGCAACCTCAAACTCTCAGGCTTACGGGATTCTCTTGCCTCAACCTCCCAAGTAACTGGGACTATAGGCATCCGCCACAACACCTGGCTAATTTTTGGTTGTAGTTGTCATTGTTGTTTGGCAGCCCCGGGCTGGGTTCAAACCTGCCAGCTTTGGTGTATGTGGCTTGTACCCTACCTGCTGAGCTACAGGAGCCAAGCCTACTCTCTGGCCCTTTAAGAAAAAATTTACAGCCCCAGGTCTAAGATTAGACATTTAAAGAATGTATATCAAATGTATGGATAATAGGGAATGACAGAAAAGAATCTGATATACATACACAGCTCAAGTAGTTCATTTGACCTAGCTGGAAATGTTTTCTTTTTTTCTTTTCAATTTTTTTTTTATTGTTGGGGATTCATTGAGGGTACAATAAGCTAGGTTACACTGATTGCATTTGTTAGGTAAAGTCCCTCTTGCAATCCTGTCTTGCCCCCAAAAGGTGTGGCACACACCAAGGCCCCACCCCTCCTTCCTTCCCTCTCTCTGCTCTTCCTTTCCCCACCCTTCCCTCTCCTTCTTTCTCTCTCTGCTCTCCCCTTCCCCCACCCCTACCATGACCTTAATTGTCATTAATTGTTCTCATATCAAAATTGAGCACATAGGATTCATGCTTCTCCATTCTTGTGATGCTTTACTAAGAATAATGGCTTCCACTTCCATCCAGCTTAATACGAAGGATGTAAAGTGTCCATTTTTTTAATGGCTGAATAGTATTCCATGGTGTACATATACCACAGCTTGTTAATCCATTCCTGGGTTGGTGGGCATTTAGGCTGTTTCCACATTTTGGAGATTGTAAATTGAGCTGCAATAAACAGTCTAGTACAAGTGTCCTT